>SKCR01007177.1:0-189777 GCA_019454045.1 Zanthoxylum bungeanum
TCAACTCTAGAAAACTCCTATCGACGCAAGCATACCATCTATTAGGAATCTTACATGAGTCATTTAGTGCTCATCCGTTATTAACACCTATATGTTTATACCAGTCTCCCTAAACTCGTGGCTCACTGAGATAAACCACTGGAATCCAATACTCCGTTATACAACATGTGCAAGTCTCCCGGATTTACTTACAGACCAAAAATGTAAACATTGACCAGGAATTGTTCAAGAATGATGCTGTTATAATATTTCTCAATGTCTATTGCGATGCTTTTGTAATTATGTTATAACCTAATCATTCCTAGGTCTAGTACGTCTTTACTATTTATAAGAAAATATATCGATGAAAATGTGTATTTCATTCATAATAAAATATTATTCATATACGTATTTACAGGAAAATACATGAGAAATTAGTACAATGAGTACCAACTCTAATAAGTTTCATATTGGTAGGGGTTGAGGTTATTGTCTTGGGTTATCACAGAATAAGATTAGGAGATTTGGTCTGCTGAAATGTCTTTCGTTAGTGTTGTTAATTATGTAAGGGTTAGTCTTTGGCACATCGGTAAAAAGTTATTCCATTGTGACATGCTGTCAAAGATTCCAATCTTGAAAACGGTCATTTTATTTAAAGGGTTAAGACTGCATATATTTATCTTTCCCTGACCTCATAAAAACGGGATCCTTTGTACATTGGGGCACCCTTAAATGGTGTTAATTATATGATCAGTGCATGTTATTTATTTTTTAAAATGTATGATAATATCAAGACTAGTTGTCCTTCACATTATACTATCTCAATTTCTTTGTCCATTCTCTACTTATCAACAATCATGTATTGTGCCCTTTTTTTTTTTCATTTATTTATTTTTATTCAGATTACACAATGAGAACAGCAAATGGTTTGAGATAGAATTTACAATCATGAGTCTGTAGAGGATTTCACTATATACAAGTGTAGGATGGGTGTGTTATAATTCATGCATAATTCAAGTAACAAATAAATAATAAACATGCAATTAGTGGAAGCATAGAAAAATCTGAAAAATGTGTTTGTAGAAGATGGTGATTCTTAAACCAACTCGAGATGTTCTATGTGCTTAAAAACTTATTAGCCTCCGTCTCTGGTGCTTTACGGATTTGAAATGGCAAATGTTCTCTCAGGATTCCTTGGATTCTTCTTGTTCAAGAAGGACTCATTAACAAGTGTTTGAACTTGGAATATGGTGGAACTCTCTCTTAAAAACAATGGAAAATTGACTCACAAAATTTGGATTCTATTTTCTATATTGAGAATGAACATGAAGCCTTCTTTATAAAGGCATGGAAATATGTCTTAAGGGCACCCTTGGGGTGCAACCCTCCAAAGGGTTATACCTCTCACATTTAAAAGACATGTCCATCTTATTAATATTGGAAGAATTTTCAACAATCCCCTACAATTCTTCAAATATTCATGCAGACACTTGAGAGAGTTACCGTGAAATAAAGCTGCATTGAAATAGGTAGCTTTCGTCTTGAACCTTTCCTAATGAATGACAATCAAATTTACTTGGCAAACCAGTGACTCATAGTCTTGAATTGTTCTTCCGTTGGTGTAAACCAAGATAATTGCCAACACACAGCTTTATTTCGACCATTTTCCCGTTCTACGGTTGTGTTCATTTTGGCACTGAACAGCAGTCCTGGATTCATCAAGCACTTTAGGGAAATCAGCCTGCAAAATCCTATGGAAGCGACCTCACTTCTTACTTGAAATAGGTGATCTACTATAAATAGGTAATATGCCTTTACCCCCATTAGGACTCATCGCCTAATAAAGTGATCATTAAAAGCCTAAGCTTATTTAACCTTGAAAGACAACACTTTGCGTCATTATCGGAATGGGAAATAGTACAAAACTATTCAGTGCTTGTTTTGAATTGCATAAAGTTTCAGTTATCCCTTTTGAACCTAGATCTTGGGATTTCTAATCAGCTAGGTTGGGTTTTCACAGTGACAATTCTTAATTTATAGGCTTCAAGCCCATTCCCCTCGATGACATCTCAACTTGCTCTCTAGGTAAACCTTTAGTTAGTGGATCCACTAGGTTTTCCTTCGACTTCACATAATCGATCGTTATTATGCCATCTGAGAGCAGTTGACGTATAGTCTTATGTCTCCGACGTATATGTCTAGACTTAGCATTATACATTTTATTTTGGGCTCGCCCAATAGCCGATTGGCTATCATAATGTATTCTTATCGGTGGCACCGGCTTGGGCCAACTAGGAATATCCTTCAGGAAGTTTCTAAGCCCTTCTGCTTCTTCCGTAGTTTTGTCTAATGCTATGACCTCTGATTCCATAGTAGACCGGGCAATACATGTTTGCCTCGAGGATTTCCATGACACGGCTGCACTATCAAGTGTGAAAATAAATCCACTGGTAGATTTGGAATCCACTGTATCAGATATCCAGAACAACATAATATCTCACATAATGTAGCCCATATTTTGAAGTTTCTCTCAGATACCTTAAAATTCTTACTATGGCTTTCTAGTGGTTATGTCCTGGATTGCTAGTATATCTGCTAAGTATGTTCATAGCATGAGCGATATCAGGTCGTGTGTAATTCGTGAGATACATCAGACTTCCGATGATCCTCGAATACTCTAATTACGCTTGAGCCAGTATTCTTTGATAGATGAAGAGTTATGTTAGCTACTCTCAAATCTTTCATGTTAAATTTGCTGGATAACACTTTCTTGGTAGACTGAAACATCTCATGATTATTACCAATTATCAATATATCATCTGTATAGAGACATACAATGACATATCCTTTTTGAGTTGATTTGGTGTACATACACTGATCACACTCATTGGTTTTGAACCCACTTGACAATATCACTTTGTCAAATTTCTCATGTCATTGTTTAGGTGTTTGTTTCAATCCGTACAAGGATTTTATAATTTTTCACACATTTTATTCTTATCCAGGAACATTAAACCATTTTGGTTGTTTCATGTAAATCTCTTCATCCAATTCACCATTCAAGAATGTTGTCTTTACATCCATTTGATGTATTTCAAGACTGAATATAGCTGCTATGGCTATGAACATTCTTATCGATGTGATACGAGTCACTGGTGAATAGGTGTCAAAGTAATCAAGGCCTTATTTTTGTCTATAACCCTTTATGACAAGTCTCGCCTTGTACTTATCTATTGATTCATCCTGTTTGATCTTCCGTTTGAATATATATGGTATTGTAGGATGGAATCAATCTCACTGTGGATAGCCTCCTTCCACAAAGATGCTTCTGGTGAAGACATTGATTCCTTATAGCTTTGAGGCTCATTTTATAATAAATATGTTAGAAAATCGGGACCAAAAGACTTATACGTTCTAGCTCATTTGCTATGTCTAGGTTCAATTGCCTCAATATTTCCACGTTGAGGCGAATAAAGAGCAATGGTTTTGTGAATAATTCCATAAACGAAACAATATTCACCGAAAGGTGACATATATTCACCACCTCTATCACTCCTGATTCTCTTGATTTTCTTACCAAGTTGATTTTCAACTTCGTTCTCATAGTGTATCAAGCTCTCAATAACTTCATCTTTGCTCCTCAGAAAATACACGTAACAAAATATTATGTTATCATCGATAAAAGTGACAAAGTATATTTTACCGCCTATTGTTTGCATAATATTCATATCACACACATCAGTGTGTACAAGTTCCAAGGGTTCAGAACTTCGTTCTATGGAATGAAATGATGCTCTATGCATTTTTGCTTCAACACATGTCTCACAATTATGTTGGCTATCAATTGCAAATTTAGGTATAAGGTCCATGTTAATTAATTTACGTATTGTATCATAATTAACATGTCCTAACATCGCATGCCATACATTTTGTGACTCAATAATATAAGCGGAAATTATAGCTTTATTATTAGCACTGTGTCGATTGACATTCATTACATTAAGTTTTAAAAGGCCCTCAGTAAGGTAACATTTTCCTACATAGACATCATTTTTGGTCAATACAAACTTGTTATAAACAAATACAAGCTTAAAACCAGGCTTGCTAAGGAGAGAGCCCGAGACCAAATTCTTACGAATATCTGGAACATACAAAACATTCGTCAATGTAAGCTCTTTTCCAGATATCATCTTCAGAACCATTGTATTTTGTCAAACCACTATAGAGGTGGACAAGTTTCCCATTGTCAGATGATCGCTACCATCGACCTTCTGATACGAGGAAAACATCTTGCTATCAGCACAGATATGACGAGTAGCCCAGTGTCTACCCATCATTCTCTCTGATTCCCAACCAAGTTGGCTTCAGTTACCACTGCTGAGAGGTTCATCTTGGAGATCTCATCATTTAACTGCTCATCTTCAGCGACATGGGCCTTATTTTTCTTGCCCTTGTTCTGAGACTTCTTGTTTCTGCAGTCCTTTGCCATGTGACCGCTTTTTCCACTATTGTAGCACTTCCCCTTGAACTCTTTATTTGCTCAGGAAGAATCAGCTCCACTGTTCTTTATCTTTTTGCTACCCTTTACATCCTCAACGATGTTGTCCTTAGACTCCATAGTCTTGTAGTTGGCCTTTTCGGACTTCATATTGTCCTCTTCAATCCTCAATCGAACTCCAAGGACTTCAATCCTCATCCGTTTCTTTTTTTATTTCAGATAGCTCGTGAAGTCCTTCCATGATGGGGGCAATTTTTCAATGATAGTGGCAACTTGAAACATCTCACTGAGTTTCATTCATCCATCCAGTATTTCATGGATATCAATTGCAGTTCACCCAACTGAGACATTAATGTTCTTGAATCTACCGTCTTGTAGTCCAGGAACCTACCCCTTTGGTCCGGCATCCTCGGTTTTATATTTCTTGTCGAGAGATTCCCAGAGAATTTTCGCAGAAATCATGCCTTAGTACACATTGTACATGGTTATGTCAAGCCCACCCAAAAGGTAGTTATTACACAAGAAGTCACCAGACGACCATGTCTCTTTCTTTAGTTGCTTGGCTATTTCCGATTCACCCTCTACAGGATCCGGAGGATCTTTGAGGTATTTTGCCAAATGTATCGTTGTCAGGTACAACAATATTTTACTCTGCCACTGTTTAAGGATTTCCCCACCAAACGTTTCCGGTTTTTCTCCATGAGAGACCGGTACTGTGATGTTTCCGCTAGCCATATGTAACTGGAAAATCAACAGGGTCAATAAGTCTAAAAAAGACAATTTGCACAACGATCAACAAATGATCATTTTCAAGTGATATACCAAGTATCCACTTGTTGTTCTATTGGACAGTAGTACCAATAAACACAAGTTCTTGAATTTCGACTAAAATTTCTTATGAAAAGTAAATAAAAGAATATTCCCAGAGGACGAGGGGGGTCCGGAGTAACCACTTAAATCTCTGACCACTTAGGCTCTTATCGCTTTTTTTGACATAATATCCTTTGAACACTTTCTCAATATAATCTCTTAGCATTTCAAAACTTAGTAATACTCTTTTAATTTTACAATACAATAATGTTACAAATATACATATAAAATTCAATAAAGCTTGGATGGAATTACTTGTGTATGACTACACTTTTAATTCTCAACCAAGTATGCAATATATAATTAACTTTCAACTTTATCACAATAAAATTAGGTGTATGCTTGTGATAATTGAATATCCTAATATTAACTTAAACCTATACTACCAAGTTTATAAAATTTAGTATATGATTTTACTAAGTTAATATAATTACATTTATTCTATAATGCTAATTGCATATTCTATAACATGTATAAGAATCATATGTGATTTTAGATACATATAAAATAAATAAATAAAATTAATAAAAATACAATATTCCAGTGAGCATTATTATTAAGCTTGTTTATGTGTTTATATCCAAAAGTCACAACCCTCTAGATGAATTTAATCAAATAAAACTAGTTATAAATTACCTAACATAGTCACAAAATACCAAACTGAGGCCCAGGCGTTATCATCGTGGCAGCATACGTTTTTCAAAGAAATAATATTTCCAGGCGTTATCATCGTGGCAGCATACAATATTCATAGAGTCATAGGCAGAGAGAGAGGTTATAAAACAAATAAATACAAAGAAATGACAAATAGCATACATGCGTAATAGTATCATGGCAGAGATTTGGAACACATCAACGGATGAAATTAAGCCTCAAATACTCCCTGAAATTAAATGGAAATAGCTTTTCCAGAAAAGTGACATCAATTATGGTTATTATTTTAAAATACTATTATCAACTTTGTGAATCAAATTCCAGTTTAAATTTTTAAATGCATAATGACATCTTGGTGGCTTATTTTAACATGTCCAGAAGGCAATTTGTTTCCCCCAATAAATGCTATAGTCTATACTCAGATAAATGAAACGATATTCAAAGTCACCCATGCGGACTTTATGATCACATGCAGCATGATGCATACAAGAACCAACAGTCACCAGCAAATTTCATTGTATTTGTGATTTATGTCAAGTATACATTAATCATGCAATGTTTCTGATATTACAACACAAAATCATGATATGTTGTTAAGATTGTAGGAGGGGTGTGTTTGTAATTCAGGCATAATTCAAGCAACAAATAAATAATAAACATGCAATTAATGGAAGCATAGACAAACCTGAAAAAATGTGTTTGTAGAAGATGGTGATTCTTAAATAAAGTCGAGATGTTCTCTGTCCTTAAGCACTTATTAGCCTCCGTCTCTGGTGCTTTACGAATTCGAAATGGCCAATATTCTCCCAGGATTTCTTGGATTATTCTTATTCAAGGAGTACTCCTTAACAAGTGTTTGAATTTGGAATATGGTGAAACTCTCTCTTAAAAACAATGGAAAATTGACTCACAAATTCGGATTCAATTTTTATATTGAGAATGAACATGGAACCTTCTTTATAAAGACATGAAAGGGTGCCTTAAGGGCTCCCTTTGGGTTGGGGTGCAACCCTTCAAAGGATTATACCCCTCCCATGCACCCCTCCCATCCAAAAGACATGTTGGCATTTTCAACAACAAGTTTATCATATATTTTTTTCTTTTGTGAAATCTTTACTGAAATTAGGATGATGGATTCTGTTTGTGTTATATAGTATATGAATTTTCAGGATTCCTTTAGTTTCTTTCGCTAAGGGTTGTGCCTAGTGTCATGGGCTGATTTTGCAGCTTAAATATAACAGTGTTTTAAAATTCGGATTGGTTCATCGACCCTAGGATCAGGGATTCGATCGAGGTTCAATCGGTGGTCGATCTGGAGTCAATTTTTTAACTATATTTTTATTATTTTTTTAATAAAAAAATATAAGAAACCAAAATTAATAATAAAAAATAAAATAAAAGACCGAACCAAAAATTCGCCTTAAACAAGTCGGATTGATAGGTTTTTGACCGATTCACTAAAAGACCGGGTCTCGATTCAATCGGCTTGCCTATCTGAATTTTTAATCATTAGAATATAGTCCTGGAAAAATATGATATTATGAACGAAGTTGCATACGATATACATGCCATATATATGATTTTTGATTATTCAGTTAGTGTAATTGTTACTACTTATTAATCGCATATTTTTTGAAGATTACTTATTAATCGCATTGAGAAGAATTAAATATGACAAAATCTAATAAATATATGAATTCAAATTATCAATCTCCTATGCATAGGATCTAGAGCACTAATAAGATTGATGACTTTTGAAAAGTCATCGTGTTACTCTTTTTTATTTTTTATTTCATTAAAAAAAATTATCATCTACTCTATATTCTAATATCTATCTCAAGTGTGCAACAAATTAAACCTCCGGTACAAATATGTAAACAAAAATTGAGAATACAAAATAAATGTACTTACCGTGTGTGTATATCTTTGGATTGATTTACAATTTAATTGAATTATTTAAATTTTATTATTAACCTTATGGTAAAATAGTAAATTGATATAACAAATTTTGAAATGTTATCTTTTACTATTAAATTTATATCAAAATAATATTTTACTACTAAATCTAACATGAAAAGTAATAAAATATTATTTTTGAAACAAAATTAATAGTAAAATATCATATTTCAAAATTAATAATATCCAATTAGTTTTTTGCTTAATAAAATGTAAATAAGACCTTTATTTATTTATAGTTTTTAACTATCTTGAGCTTGATTTACTAAAATATTTCTAAATTGAAAATAGTGTACTAAAAAAGATTTTAAACAAGCCCAACATCAAATTCACAACAAAATATACATTTTTTTGAATGTTGGAAATCCCACCGTCAAGTCATCAAATCCGAATTTAAACATAATCGGTGAAATTTTTTATTATCTTAAATTTTTACAAAAATACATCATTTGAAATCGAACCCTTTGCCACAAGCATTTTAGAATTTTGCTCTTAACTAAGCAAGATCTCATGGCCCTTTTTATATTACATAGGAGTAATATCATGGCTTCGTTTATGGATGGCTTCCACGTAGCGCCTTCGGAGGCGGCTGCCACACAGGCATCGGATTCCAATAGACCCGGCCCATTGGTGCTTGTAAGGAAGGTTGCAATAGCAGAAGCATTATCAAGCACCACAGTACCACTGTAACAAACCACTGCAGCTGCTTCTGCTTCATTTTTGGATCCAAATAATTCTTCTTTTTGCTAATTCATTCAATTTTGAGAAGATAGAATATATAGAGAGAGAGAGAGAGGTCCTTCAAGTAAGTAGGTGAAGTGTCAAGATATTTGAACAAGTCATGAGTGGGCTCGTCTAGACAATGATAATTGAATAATGTGGCCGACATCATAAATTGGTATAATAGTGGATTTGGATGTATTATATAAAGAGGTTGAAGACTCCAATGGAAGAGTTATCTTTTTTGGTTCAAAAAAACTCTCTAACTAGCTAATTATTTTTCTAGCACTTTGTAGCATTTACACAACTTGTAAAAATATAGGAAAAAACTTAGTGTAAGTGAGAGATAAAGACGTCGGTTTGACCCGAGGTAGTAATAAAAGTTATTTCTTCTTTGTTCCTATGGATGTAGGTTAGATCCATTCCGCCGAACTACGTTAAATTCTTTGTATTGTCTGTGTTTTCTGATTTACTTGCCGAGTTTGTTTTGGTTTCCAACTAACCAAATAAATTTACTGTATAGGAGATGTTTGTTCGATGAGTAATTTTTCCTAAATTACTCCTGAAACATAAAACAGCCGTCGTCAATAAATATATACAGGTCCTTTAAATAAGTAGGTGAAGTGTCATGATATTTGAATGAGTCATGAGTGTCAAGAAACATGAGGCGATGCTATAAATTATTTTCTCCCAAATATCTTGTTTTGAAAATCGGATTGGACGATTCAGTTGAATCGGTTAAATCAAGAATCGATAATGAGTTTGGTTTGATTAAATAATAAAAGTTGAACCTTTAAAAAATCGGTTAAAATCAGTGAATCGGACCGGTTCTTAATTTTTTTTAAAAAGAAATTAAAAATTAATATTTTTTAATTTTGAATTCTGTCCATTTTTTAATCAAGATCCGACTCGATATCGGATCTGAATTCTGTCATACGAGGGTAGGTGACACTGTCGCATACTTTTAAAAAAAAAAAAAAAAATACATAGATTAGGTTTATGAACAGCAAAATAATATAGATTAGGTGATTTTTATGAATTTTCTTTCCAAATAGCACAGGTTTGAAAAGTAAACTGGTTTGATTGAGTCAATTACTATTCCAGTCAACTACAATTCAAATATCTTGAGAAAGACTTGTGTGGTTTGCCTGGCTTAAATTGATTGAGTGAGTCAATTACAATACAAACATAAATGACGTGTGAAATAAGTATACAGTTGACGTGATATTTATATTATTTAATCATCGGTGAATCATAAATTACTATTTGGGTATTTTGATCCCGACCGATTTTAGCTGATTTAAATTAACATTGATATCGAGTGATTTTGACCGATTAATCGATTAATTTTCGACTTACAATTTCCCAAAAATTGGCAGAGTTCACTTTTTAATCTATTTTTTAATTTTACTATATCTTTTTGGAGTTTTAATTGATATTTTATATGAACAAAGAGAATGATTCTATTAAAAAAGATTTAAAAAAATGAAAATATACTTTGACTTAAATTACTTATTACTGAGATAATAAAACTCTTAAATTGTTCAGTAATTTTTAATCATTAATGAATGATTTTTAGTGATTTTTGGAGAACTTTAAGAGAGAGTTTATTTTTTTATTTCTCAACTAATTAAGATATCAACTTTACCCTTTCCGATTAATTTTCGAGTAATTCTCGATTGATTTTCGATTAATTGCAAATAGCTCTTAGAGCGATTTATTACCGATTTTCGATTAAATGATATGTTGGTCCACTAATAATTTGAAATATGTATACAAAATTTGAAATTAATCAATAATAATAAAGCGAAAATTATTGATTATGTTAAATAATAAAGGCAAAGAAGAATATTGTAAAGATAAAATATGAAACTTGTCTTTTTCAACCATAACAACTCATTCCCATCTCATATTATTCATATATCAAGTGTGTGCAAATAAGAAGGCAAACTCTCCTTTTATAGTCACATAATCATAAAATAAAATAAATAGATTATCAATAGATGCATAATGGATCATAACTTTTATGAAGTAGTGAGAGTTATAGAAAGATATAAGGCTGATAATGGGGAGATAAAAAATCTACTTGATAAACATCCATATAATTTATATTTTCATAACACTCCATCTTGTATTTTTATCCTATAGAGAATATGCCTTATTAAAACCTTTGTTAGTAACAACCCGATGGGAAAAAAACCAGCGAAGGAAAAATGGTACATCATTCACTATAACTTAAAAATGTACAACACTGCCTCATTAAAACCTTACTAAGAAAAACCTGATGGGTATGAAAAAAACTAGTGAACGAAAAAGAATATAATGTATGTGGTTTCCTTTAAATCATCAACTCCTCTTTAATCAGGAAACTTCCCCTCAATGAATGCTTCCCCGCAACGTGACATTGTTTCTTTATTGATCAATCATATAATTGATAATGCCTTAGGTGAAACATTATGGTAGATTACTTGATAAATAAAGTTTCAGCTCGTGACTTAACTATCTTCATTGAGAAATACCACCATGTACATATCTTATTAATTGCGTTGATCATCTTGAATAAAGCTTGATCATTTGTTGCACAAAGGTATATGTTTGCACATTATTTCCATATTTTCAAGCTTACCATGAATAATTTGCAAGAATGCAAATACTATATAATGTGCAATTTATCACAAGATATTTTACAATTCTTCATAATAATTTTTCTATGTGAAATACTTTAGGTATTTTTATAATATTAGTTAATGTATTAATTTGATAATTTTTCAATCATAATCTTTTCAACTCTTCAGGAGCTATTTTATATTGAAATTAATCATCAATATATTTTTCATAAATTACAAAATCAATTTGTAATTTTAATAAAATCTCATGAGAAAATAGATATTAGCGTATCCTATTTATTATAATGATTTTCTATGGTAATTATGAAAAATATGTATATGCATTATTAGGATCACTATAGTTTTAATATGTATGATTTTAATTTTGTACTTCAAATAGAAGTTACATGCATTTATCCTAACACAATAATTTTAACTTTTCGGATGTTTGGACAATAAGTCCATTTCAAATTTAGTTAATGAAATTTATGACTTTAGGCATATGGACTACAAGACCGAAATGTTTCAAATTTTGCTTGTGTCTTCAACGTATGAACTATAGGTCCAATTATTTTATAATTTTAGCCAATTATATAATTTGATAATCATTCACATTCTTATATTTAGGATCCTAGATATTATTTTTATGATATCAATAATAACAAAAAATGCAAATATATATTTTTACATTAATCTTATATCAATTTCTAAATTTCTTTATGTTCCAACATATAATTAATAGAAAAATATTTCGTTTCTCTCATATATATATATATATATATCTTCATCATTTGTATGCATGTCTTTTTAGGGAAATTTGAATATCTTTATTTTTCACTATATAAATCTGTTAACAGAAAATAAATATCAAAGGATGAAAAGACATGGTGCCGTTCTGGACGAACAAATGAAGGATTGACCCTGAAAGATTCAACTCATGATGATTCGAGGACGAAGAATGAAGAAGAAATTGACTCAGAGGACGATTCTAGTAATGACCTTTCAACGAGTAAGAACAATGAAAGACGAACGAATTTGTGAAGATACTATGCATTTGGCCATGTGCACTTAACAGTTATTGCACAGGTAGGCAGTGATCCTCACGATCTAGCAAGTTATCCAGGAGTTGTACACATGATCCAGCAGTTGCACATACGATCCAGCGGTTGTGCGCATGATCCAACAGTTACATGCGAGCAGGAAACGTGGGGATTTAATGGGCTGAAGTCAGCAAAATCGCTTGAGCGCGATTAGCAGGACCATGTGCTATAAAAGGCGCAGATGCAGCAAATGATGATAAGTAGAGAGAACAAAAAAGACTCCAAATGAGCAAGAAGTTTAATAATCTTTAGGACTGTAATCTGTGTGCTTGTTCCCCTTAAAGGTATTTTCTTAGAATCAATCACCCCTTTCTGGGACCGTGTCTCTGGAGGTTTGAACCTTACACGCGTATTAACAAAAAATTATGTGAAAAATTTTTGGCGACCACAGTTGGAAAATTTGGTGCAAGAAGTGAATATGCCTCCAAAAAAGAATGCTCAGACTGATTCAAGTACAGAGGAAGGGGGATTGGAGCAAACCATCCAAACTCACGTTCCAACTATAGTGGGCCATTTTGAGGGTTTAGGAGAAACAAGTCATTATGACACTGAGAGAGTTCAATTCTAACGTGATGCGCGCCTTGTTCGGTGAATTCACCGAGGACATTGTTGAATAGGTTAGACTTCAAAATACTCATGTTATAGATAAGTTCACTTCGACTAGTAATTCACATTATGAAAATATTGCCAAACACATGAGTTCATTGAATGAGCTAATGGTTATATACACAAACGGGAGGGCAATCCTATCAGGGATCACACCTCCTCCTACGTTAAGTAATCATGAGGTTGGACCAAGCAATGTTCCTCTTCCACAAGGGGTTGCTGCCCCAACAATGTCCCGAGGAGGGGCAAATCCCGTTAGTCTTGGCCCACACCTAGGGCCGAACGTAATAAAACATTAAGTAGTGTTGTCCCAAGGTTACAAAGACAAATCCAAGACTATGTCCCATTTGTAAGGGGACTACAACCACCTCTTGTAGGGGTGTCATTCAATGGCAACAATGTCTTGAGAGAACAATTGACTGGAATTCTCCAAAATCAAATCGGTTTGGGGTGAGGCCAATTCGATCGAGATATTAGAAAATGTATCCGGTTTGGATTGATTTAGCGCATCCATGGCCCATGAATTATAAAATACCAGAATTCTTTCTGTTCACGGGATTTGGGGAAGTTTCCACTATAGAACATATATGACGATTTACTCTTCAATGTGGAGAGACAAATGATTTCCATAAATTGGGATTATTGCATAGTTCATTATCAGGAATAAGTTTTTCCTAGTATATCAGCCTACCACCCAATTCGGTGGAAAACTGGCACCAAATGGAGTAGTTGTTACATGTGCAGTTCTATAAAATCAAGTATGAAGTGACCTTGGCCGATTTCGTAAATTTGAGACAGTTTCTAGATGAGTGGACCAAAATGTTTTTGCAATGATTTAAAGCGGACCGAGGTCGATGCTATATACCCTTACCGGAAAAGGAATTTGTAAAATCGCTCAAAATTGTCTTAACTTTGACTTAAAAAATAAATTCTAATACCGAGAGTTTTGAGACATTCTCAAACTCACCACTAGCGTAGTGAGATATAAACGATTGTTGAAGGAAGAAGAGAAAATGAAGAATGCTAATAAGGGGACTTATTATAGGCCTACAAGTTATGAGGTAGGGGAAACGAATGTTGATTTGGCTGACCTATGCCTGGCCGAATTAGTTAAGGAAAATTTATATGTCTATAAGACTTGGGCCGAACCATGCCCAGAGATGGAAAATGATAAAAAAAAGTATGACTTTTTCTTTTGACGTCAGTAAAGTTGATGTCATATTTGATCAATTATGTAAAAATAAAAAAAAATTAAATTTAGCGACCACCACAAGTTATCGAGCCCCGAGCAAGTGACCGACAAGAAATATCTGTTAACCGAAGAAATTCGATTTATCTAATAGATGGTCATATATGGATTCAATCTTAATCCTGAGTGTATTATGAACTCCTGCATGACAGATTATGTCATTTGATTTACTATGGTGAGGTTGATATTGCATTCCCGGCCAATAATTACGTATTTTGGGGATATAATTTGGTATGTAGCTGAGAATGTTTTACATAGATATGAAATTCACTCATTCTTACGAGAAGCAGATTAAGAGTTGATTCAGGACTTGAATAATTTGAGCGCTCAACTTTTCTATTGCGAATAGAAAGTTTTATATATTCATATTTGTTATGAATTAATTATTCATTATAGAATCAATGGTGCTTAAGAGACAAAATATTTAGAGGGGTTTAACAGACTTATGATATGGCTCTATTTATGAGATATTCGTGAATGGCTATATCCATATGTAATGACTATATCGATGTACACCGAAGATGTTCGGTTTATTTAATCTATCCACGGTAATGGGAGTTCAACTTCGAGTTTTTAATGGAATAACGCGGAGTTAATAATTCATAATATTTGATTAAGGAGTTTAATTAATATTTCAGAATTATCGGAGCTCGGAATCGTAAGTCCATTTGGTCCCCGTGCTAGCTCGATTAACTGTAGCAAACCTAATATAATTAGATTTTCTAATTATATGCTCACATTATATTTATATATTATTAATGAGATTAATAATATTTATTGTCACAAATGAAAACTATGTTAAATTAGTTTAACTTAATGTTTTCTAGAATTCTTTGATGATCAGATAATCAAGTCTTGATTATGAGATAATCAAGTTACTAATAATTATGAGATAATTACTACAATATAAATGAAGGTAAATAAATCATTATTAATATATTGATTTTTATTTACCATTGGAGACAAAGCCATATGGCTTACCATCCAAACAATTATGTCATTAGGTGGCTTGGATATACCTAATAGTTTGGTCATTAGCTAATGCATTTTATGCTTTGATATGGCCCCCACATTTATGTGTTTTCAATTGAAAGAAATCATTGAATGCTTAATAACAAAGCCATTGTCTTTAGCTTGACATTTCTCATGCTTTGGTATGACATTCACATTTTTGTGTTAGCCATTACAAGAAAGCATTAAATGTTTAATGAAAATGTTAGTTGGCTTGTGTAAGAGAATATAATCTATACTATTTCTCTAACTTCCTAAGGTTAAAACATTGTATTCAGTCACACAATTATTGTGAGAAAGATTTGAGAGAAAAGAGAGAATAAATTCAAATATTCACAAGTATTGTGAGAGTTTTTGAAAAATTCCAAGGAGTTAAACACCATTATGACATCCTAAATCTCTAAATAGTTTAGAGGTTTAATCTTTGTGGGTGAAGCCCACATTTTGGTTTGTTGGTTTCGAGTTATAGTTCGGAAGATCGAGTGGTTGATCCAATTGTTGGACACCAAAAGATTGATCTTGGCTACTACAACAAAGGGAGAAGGCAAAGAAAATTTTAAAGACTCATACCGGACTGGTGCTATCACAAGCAATTTCCGCCTCGCTAAGGAAAATCGTTTCTTACATTTTATTGATAGTTATAAGTTATATATGATATTATAAATATTTTTGGATAAATCTGGGTAGGTTCGGAAGGTTTGTGATCCTTGCGTAATGTTTGCAGAAACTTTTTCAGAAGATTTTTCAAAAATGCGTAAACCGGAGATTTAAGTGAACTAATGGTTCGAAATAGTTTGTAATGATATTTTAAGAGTAATGGAACTAAAAATATTGAAATCGAACTCAATTTTTGTTATCTAGGGAAGATCTGGAACTTTGTCAAAGTTAAGTAGAGAATTTCATAAATTACGATTCTAACGACATTTCGCCATTTGTTTTGGTAGACTTGACTATGACATAAAGTATTCGCGAAGCCAGATATGTAACTCATGTGATGAAAGCTTTGTTGGTGAATTCGTGTTTTGAATATAAATATCTATGTATATAGATGATTGACATGTTGGGTTAAAAAGATGATAGTTAAGAAGTAGTTTGAGAATGACTCTAAGGCTATGTTTAGTTTAGTGAAACGACCATCGGAGGTATGGATTTTATTATTATCAGGATATAAAGTGAGAGGTTTAATGATATTAATGTCTGTATGTCTGTATTGATGTGTTTTGAAATGAAATATTTGATAAGCTTAATGTCTATGTGTATGTATGAATTTACATAAAGGTATGAACTTGTAACGATATGAAATTGTTTATGTGAATGAATATGAAATTATATAAGTATATGAGTATGTATTCGTATATACATATGATGCTCAGATATGTATAGGTCGGGTATACATAATCGATAATGGAACAAGTCATGATTTCTAATTTGGTGTTAGCTTATGTATATGTACGCTATATGAATAACTTATTTTTATCTTATACATGTAAACTATTTGTGTAGAGATTATGATGGTTAAGTGCGATAAGTAATGAATATAAATTAAGTTCTCCTCAAATGGATATGTTCATTTGGCAAAGACACTATATCAAATATTTCTAGATGAAATTTTGAAATGAATATGTTTGATCGGTAAAATAAAAGCTATGAGGACTATTAAAGATATGACATTTGAATTTCATAACAAGATGTAATATCGTATGTTTGAAACAAATGTATGCATGTAAGTGTTTGAATGATATTTTGAAGTGTTCATTATGGATGTTCTTGTGTATGAGAAGTCGTGCGATGGGTTTGGTGTGTCGTGATATATATGTTTATATGTATGTTTAATTGGTTGATGATCTCATGGTATAGTAGTCGAGCTGGTTAGGAATCCGTTCGGATGAAATTCATCTCATTCCTATTCTAAAATAGGTAATGAATCCCGTACAAGTATTGTGTGTGTAAACCAACCGTATGTATGTATTGTTGGATGATGTGAACTTTGAAGTATCGATTGTTATGTGTGCTTCGTGGTTACTTGCATGATGATTGTGAATATGTTTGAGTGTATGTTTGTGTATGATAGAACTCGTGATATATATAGATCGTGTATTCTTATGCAAAATGAATGGATGATTTGAAACTGATATGAATGTCAGAGGATATTATGTGTGTTTGCTAAGAAATATTGGTATGTACGTATATGTGTGAGAATTCTGAAATTATATTTGCATGTATATAAGAGAAGTGTGTTACGGTATGTGTGAATGTATATGAACTCCAAGTGTTAAATTATTGTAAGGTTATCGTGGTTAAATATGGTTAAAGAAATATTATTTTGGTATTGAAGATATTTTGTAAACGAATAGAAGAAAGTAAGTTTTGAATGGATAAAAGTATGTTTGATTTGAAAGAAATATATTTGTTTTATCGATTTGATGACATTTCAAAGATACTTAAATGTAATAAAGCATAATAAATTTGACTCCACGTCCCATATTATGGAAATGGATTCGATTAAAATGACTTATTATGTGATGTTTAGGATGATACTTTTAAGCTTTGAATGTTTGGCTAATAAATTGGCATATATGAGAATTTGTCATGAAAAAGTATAAATGATAATAAAAGTTGATAATTCTAAACTTTTAACAATTTAGTAATTCTGATAAACTGCTGATATGTTTGATTTATTTATTTGTTGTATATATTTGACTTGTTTTTTTGTAATACTGGCATGGTTACATAGTGCGTTTTTAAGACTCATACCAAATCAGTTGGCTAGTTTTGTAGGTTGGCTTCCAGATTGGTCAACCACGACAGCTTTGGAAGTCATGTTTGAGAGGCGGATCACCCAAGCAACAGTCACCCTCGCAAGTGTCATGGGAAGTGTGATCAATATTTTATTTCTCGTGCTGAGAACACTGTGTGTATATATATTAAGTAAATATTTTGATTGCTTATGATGTTGTGGGTACAAAGCCCTTAAGTGTTGATAGATAATGTGGGTACATAGCCTTTAGGATATGATTTTGCTGAGTTTTGTATGGACATGTCCTTTTATTTGTTTGATGTTTTTTTATATTCTGTTTGATGCATCACTATGATGCAGGTTGTCCAGTTTTAGGATACATCATGTCGAATTTTCTATAAATTTAAAGACTTATGGAGATGTGTCAATACCGTTTCTTACCGGTAGCATCCTACCTCTGGCGGGGTGTTAAATTTTTCAACCACCAAAATCAACAGCCAAATTGAAAATAGAAATGGCTATAGTCACACGAGAAAATGGAGGGGGTGCATATTGGGAAATTTGGTTTCAAAACCTTAAAACAAAATATATATCTCCACTAATATCAAACAAATACCACATGTACCCATTTAAAATATAACACATGACATAAATAAAATGACATATATATATATATATATATATATATATATATATATATTAATAAACTATTTAATTAACCTTTTAATTAAATAATTCGATTAATTTTAATATATATTATGTATTTTTACATTTACACTAAATGGCAAAAAATATATAAATAGGTAACATGTGTCAAAAAATATTTGATAATTTATTAATTTGTATCTAATTAAATTATTTATCTAATACATATACACATTAATTTAGGAAATTACCGAATGCCCCCACATGTGTAATTTTCGTTTAATCGTTAAACGATTTCTGAATAATCAAATATTATTCGTTATAAGTCGTTCTAGTACTCTAAGAGTATTTTTGATTATGTGAGACTCTCTAAATTCAGATATATCCGTCACAGAATCCAATTTCATGTCCATAATTCATCCACTCATAAATTATGACGACCCCAAATATTCTCGCTGAACCATACAAGTTGAGATCTTCGCATACGTATAATCTTTCCATCATAGGTATCCAGATAAATACCAGAGCCATAGATATAATCGTCAAATCTTATAAGGTATAATCCTGTCAACGTATAGATCCACGATTTCTCAATAAGATTCAGGACTCATTTCCGAGTGTACCATGACCATGGATTTAGAAAATCGCAATCTCATGAACTGGAAACAAAATCTTATACGCGGGACTGACGGATCCTCTCTGAATACATCACCGGATATCATGGGCATCAGTCCACACCCAATGAACAAACGGATGTCTAACCTAAAAAGGTCGAAGATGTGACTACCATTAAAATGTGGAGGATAACTCATATATCCACCATGCTATCTCAAGTGAAAGGACCATTATGCTACTCAACTCTAGAAAACTCCTATCGACGCAAGCATACCATCTATTAGGAATCTTACATGAGTCATTTAGTGCTCATCCGTTATTAACACCTATATGTTTATACCAGTCTCCCTAAACTCGTGGCTCACTGAGATAAACCACTGGAATCCAATACTCCGTTATACAACATGTGCAAGTCTCCCGGATTTACTTACAGACCAAAAATGTAAACATTGACCAGGAATTGTTCAAGAATGATGCTGTTATAATATTTCTCAATGTCTATTGCGATGCTTTTGTAATTATGTTATAACCTAATCATTCATAGGTCTAGTACGTCTTTACTATTTATAAGAAAATATATCGATGAAAATGTGTATTTCATTCATAATAAAATATTATTCATATACGTATTTACAGGAAAATACATGAGAAATTAGTACAATGAGTACCAACTCTAATAAGTTTCATATTGGTAGGGGTTGAGGTTATTGTCTTGGGTTATCACAGAATAAGATCAGGAGATTTGGTCTGCTGAAATGTCTTTCGTTAGTGTTGTTAATTATGTAAGGGTTAGTCTTTGGCACATCGGTAAAAAGTTATTCCATTGTGACATGCTGTCAAAGATTCCAATCTTGAAAACGGTCATTTTATTTAAAGGGTTAAGACTGCATATATTTATCTTTCCCTGACCTCATAAAAACGGGATCCTTTGTACATTGGGGCACCCTTAAGTGGTGTTAATTATATGATCAGTGCATGTTATTTATTTTTTAAAATGTATGATAATATCAAGACTAGTTGTCCTTCACATTATACTATCTCAATTTCTTTGTCCATTCTCTACTTATCAACAATCATGTATTGTGCCCTTTTTTTTTTCATTTATTTATTTTTATTCAGATTACACAATGAGAACAGCAAATGGTTTGAGATAGAATTTACAATCATGAGTCTGTAGAGGATTTCACTATATACAAGTGTAGGATGGGTGTGTTATAATTCATGTATAATTCAAGTAACAAATAAATAATAAACATGCAATTAGTGGAAGCATAGAAAAATCTGAAAAATGTGTTTGTAGAAGATGGTGATTCTTAAACCAACTCGAGATGTTCTATGTGCTTAAAAACTTATTAGCCTCCGTCTCTGGTGCTTTACGGATTTGAAATGGCAAATGTTCTCTCAGGATTCCTTGGATTCTTCTTGTTCAAGAAGGACTCATTAACAAGTGTTTGAACTTGGAATATGGTGGAACTCTCTCTTAAAAACAATGGAAAATTGACTCACAAAATTTGGATTCTATTTTCTATATTGAGAATGAACATGAAGCCTTCTTTATAAAGGCATGGAAATATGTCTTAAGGGCACCCTTGGGGTGCAACCCTCCAAAGGGTTATACCTCTCACATTTAAAAGACATGTCCATCTTATTAATATTGGAAGAATTTTCAACAATCCCCTACAATTCTTCAAATATTCATGCAGACACTTGAGAGAGTTACCGTGAAATAAAGCTGCATTGAAATAGGTAGCTTTCGTCTTGAACCTTTCCTAATGAATGACAATCAAATTTACTTGGCAAACCAGTGACTCATAGTCTTGAATTGTTCTTCCGTTGGTGTAAACCAAGATAATTGCCAACACACAGCTTTATTTCGACCATTTTCCCGTTCTACGGTTGTGTTCATTTTGGCACTGAACAGCAGTCCTGGATTCATCAAGCACTTTAGGGAAATCAGCCTGCAAAATCCTATGGAAGCGACCTCACTTCTTACTTGAAATAGGTGATCTACTATAAATAGGTAATATGCCTTTACCCCCATTAGGACTCATCGCCTAATAAAGTGATCATTAAAAGCCTAAGCTTATTTAACCTTGAAAGACAACACTTTGCGTCATTATCGGAATGGGAAATAGTACAAAACTATTCAGTGCTTGTTTTGAATTGCATAAAGTTTCAGTTATCCCTTTTGAACCTAGATCTTGGGATTTCTAATCAGCTAGGTTGGGTTTTCACAGTGACAATTCTTAATTTATAGGCTTCAAGCCCATTCCCCTCGATGACATCTCAACTTGCTCTCTAGGTAAACCTTTAGTTAGTGGATCCACTAGGTTTTCCTTCGACTTCACATAATCGATCGTTATTATGCCATCTGAGAGCAGTTGACGTATAGTCTTATGTCTCCGACGTATATGTCTAGACTTAGCATTATACATTTTATTTTGGGCTCGCCCAATAGCCGATTGGCTATCATAATGTATTCTTATCGGTGGCACCGGCTTGGGCCAACTAGGAATATCCTTCAGGAAGTTTCTAAGCCCTTCTGCTTCTTCCGTAGTTTTGTCTAATGCTATGACCTCTGATTCCATAGTAGACCGGGCAATACATGTTTGCCTCGAGGATTTCCATGACACGGCTGCACTATCAAGTGTGAAAATAAATCCACTGGTAGATTTGGAATCCACTGTATCAGATATCCAGAACAACATAATATCTCACATAATGTAGCCCATATTTTGAAGTTTCTCTCAGATACCTTAAAATTCTTACTATGGCTTTCTAGTGGTTATGTCCTGGATTGCTAGTATATCTGCTAAGTATGTTCATAGCATGAGCGATATCAGGTCGTGTGTAATTCGTGAGATACATCAGACTTCCGATGATCCTCGAATACTCTAATTACGCTTGAGCCAGTATTCTTTGATAGATGAAGAGTTATGTTAGCTACTCTCAAATCTTTCATGTTAAATTTGCTGGATAACACTTTCTTGGTAGACTGAAACATCTCATGATTATTACCAATTATCAATATATCATCTGTATAGAGACATACAATGACATATCCTTTTTGAGTTGATTTGGTGTACATACACTGATCACACTCATTGGTTTTGAACCCACTTGACAATATCACTTTGTCAAATTTCTCATGTCATTGTTTAGGTGTTTGTTTCAATCCGTACAAGGATTTTATAATTTTTCACACATTTTATTCTTATCCAGGAACATTAAACCATTTTGGTTGTTTCATGTAAATCTCTTCATCCAATTCACCATTCAAGAATGTTGTCTTTACATCCATTTGATGTATTTCAAGACTGAATATAGCTGCTATGGCTATGAACATTCTTATCGATGTGATACGAGTCACTGGTGAATAGGTGTCAAAGTAATCAAGGCCTTATTTTTGTCTATAACCCTTTATGACAAGTCTCGCCTTGTACTTATCTATTGATTCATCCTGTTTGATCTTCCGTTTGAATATATATGGTATTGTAGGATGGAATCAATCTCACTGTGGATAGCCTCCTTCCACAAAGATGCTTCTGGTGAAGACATTGATTCCTTATAGCTTTGAGGCTCATTTTATAATAAATATGTTAGAAAATCGGGACCAAAAGACTTATACGTTCTAGCTCATTTGCTATGTCTAGGTTCAATTGCCTCAATATTTCCACGTTGAGGCGAATAAAGAGCAATGGTTTTGTGAATAATTCCATAAACGAAACAATATTCACCGAAAGGTGACATATATTCACCACCTCTATCACTCCTGATTCTCTTGATTTTCTTACCAAGTTGATTTTCAACTTCGTTCTCATAGTGTATCAAGCTCTCAATAACTTCATCTTTGCTACTCAGCAAATACATGTAACAAAATATTATGTTATCATCGATAAAAGTGACAAAGTATATTTTACCGCCTATTGTTTGCATAATATTCATATCACACACATCAGTGTGTACAAGTTTCAAGGGTTCAGAACTTCGTTCTATGGAATGAAATGATGCTCTATGCATTTTTGCTTCAACACATGTCTCACATTTATGTTGGCTATCAATTGCAAATTTAGGTATAAGGTCCATGTTAATTAATTTACGTATTGTATCATAATTAACATGTCCTAACATCGCATGCCATACATTTTGTGACTCAATAATATAAGCGGAAATTATAGCTTTATTATTAGCACCTTGTCGATTGACATTCATTACATTAAGTTTGAAAAGACCCTCAGTAAGGTAACATTTTCCTACATATACATCATTTTTGGTCAATACAAACTTGTTATAAACAAATACAAGCTTAAAACCAGGCTTGCTAAGGAGAGAGCCGGAGACCAAGTTCTTACGAATATCTGGAACATGCAAAATATTCGTCAATGTAAGCTCTTTTCCAGATATCATCTTTAAAACCATTGTGCCTTGTCAAACCACTATAGAGGTGGACAAGTTTCCCATTGTCAGTTGATCGCTACCATCGACCTTCTGATACGAGTAAAACATCTTGCTATCAGCACAGATATGACGAGTAGCCCAGTGTCTACCCATCATTCTCTCTGATTCCCAACCAAGTTGGCTTCAGTTACCACTGCTGAGAGGTTCATCTTGGAGATCTCATCATTTAACTGCTCATCTTCAGCGACATGGGCCTTATTTTTCTTGCCATTGTTCTGAGACTTCTTGTTTCTGCAGTCCTTTGCCATGTGACTGTTTTTTCCACTATTGTAGCACTTCCCCTTGAACTCTTTATTTGCTCAGGAAGAATCAGCTCCACTGTTCTTTATCTTTTTGCTACCCTTTACATCCTCAACGATGTTGTCCTTAGACTCCATAGTCTTGTAGTTGGCCTTTTCGGACTTCATATTGTCCTCTTCATTCCTCAATCGAACTCCAAGGACTTCAATCCTCATCCGTTTCTTTTTGTATTTCAGATAGCTCGTGAAGTCCTTCCATGATGGGGGCAATTTTTCAATGATAGTGGCAACTTGAAACATCTCACTGAGTTTCATTCATCCATCCAGTATTTCATGGATATCAATTGCAGTTCACCCAACTGAGACATTAATGTTCTTGAATCTACCGTCTTGTAGTCCAGGAACCTACCCCTTTGGTCCGGCATCCTCGGTTTTATATTTCTTGTCGAGAGATTCCCAGAGAATTTTCGCAGAAATCATGCCTTAGTACACATTGTACATGGTTATGTCAAGCCCACCCAAAATGTAGTTATTACACAAGAAGTCGCCAGACGACCATGTCTCTTTCTTTAGTTGCTTGGATATTTCCGATTCACCCTCTACAGGATCCGGAGGATCTTTGAGATATTTAGCCAAATGTATCGTTGTCAGGTAGAACAATATTTTACTCTACCACTGTTTAAAGTTTTCCCCACCAAATGTTTCCGATTTTTCTCCATGAGAGACCGGTACTGTGATGTTTCCGCTAGCCATATGTAACTGGAAAACCAACAGGTGTCAATAAGTCTAAAAAAGACAATTTGCACAACGATCAACAAATGATCATTTTCAAGTGATATACCAAGTATACACTTGTTGTTTATTGGACAGTAGTACCAATAAACACAAGTTCTTGAATTTCGACTAAAATTTCTTATGAAAAGTAAATAAAGGAATATTCCCAGAGGACGAGGGGGGTCCGGAATAACCACTTAAATCTCTGACCACTTAGGCTCTTATCGCTTTTTTTGACATAATATCCTTTGAACAATTTCTCAATAGAATCTCTTAGCATTTCAAAACTTAGTAATATTCTTTTAATTTTACAATACAATAATATTACAAATATAAATATAAAATTCAATCAAGCTTCGATGGAATTACTTGTGTATGACTACACTTTTAATTCTCAACCAAATATGCAATATATAATTAACTTTCAACTTTATCACAATAAAATTAGGTGTATGCTTGTGATAATTGAATATCCTAATATTAACTTAAACCTATACTACCAAGTTTATAAAATTTAGTATATTATTTTACTAAGTTAATATAATTACATTTATTCTATAATGCTAATTGCATATTCTATAACATGTATAAAAATCATGTGTGATTTTAGATACATATAAAATAAATAAATAAAATTAATAAAAATACAATATTCCAGTGAGCATTATTATTAAGCTTGTTTATGTGTTTATATCCAAAAGTCACAACCCTCTAGATGAATTTAATCAAATAAAACTAGTTATAAATTACCTAACATAGTCACAAAATACCAAACTGAGGCCCAGGCGTTATCATCGTGGCAGCATACGTTTTTCAAAGAAATAATATTTCCAGGCGTTATCATCTTGGCAGCATACGTTTTCCAAAGAAATAATATTTTCACTCAAACTAAAAAATAATGTACGTTTGCCATAAAAATTTTCACAATAATTCAAACATGCGTACAGGAAGACCAATGGTCACAAAGAACAGCCGATTGATGATGCACACTATAATTATTTGAATTCTACTCACAGATTAACTTTGTTTTTAAATCTTCCAGTTAAAATTGATCACAATTTTTTAAATTAATATATTAATAACGCAGCCTGTCTTCAAACATCACACCTCTTTGTAATATTTTTGTTTCTCAGTTCATAGAGTCATAGGCAGAGAGAGAGGTTATAAAACAAATAAATACAAAGAAATGACAAATAGCATACATGCGTAATAGTATCATGGCAGAGATTTGGAACACATCAACAGATGAAATTAAATGGAAATAGCTTTTCCAGAAAAGTGACATCAATTATGGTTATTATTTTAAAATACTATTATACCACTCCCATGCACCCCTCCTATCCAAAAGACATGTCCATCCTATTAATATTGGAAGAATTTTCAACAACAAGTTTATCATTTTTTTTTTCTTTTGTGAAATCTTTACTGAAATTAGGATGATGGGTTCTGCTTGTGTTATACAGTATATGAATTTTCAGGATTCCTTTAGTTTCTTTCGCTAAGGGTTGTGCCTAGTGTCATGGGCTGATTTTGCAGCTTAAATATAACAGTGTTTTAAAATTCGGATTGGTTCATCGACCAAGGATCCGGGATTCGATCGAGGTTCAATCGGTGGTCGATCTGGAGTCAATTTTTTAACTATATTTTTATTATTTTTTTAATAAAAAAATATAAGAAACCAAAATTAATAATAAAAAATAAAATAAAAGACCGAACCAAAAATTCGCCTTAAACAAGTCGGATTGATAGGTTTTTGACCGATTCACTACTAATCGAATTTGGGGAGTCACCCGAACTAGACCGGGTCTCGATTCAATCGGCTTGCCTATCTGAATTTTTAATCATTAGAATATAGTCCTGGAAAAATATGATATTATGAACGAAGTTGCATACGATATACATGCCATATATATGATTTTTGATTATTCAGTTAGTGTAATTGTTACTACTTATTAATCGCATATTTTTTGAAGATTACTTATTAATCGCATTGAGAAGAATTAAATATGACAAAATCTAATAAATATATGAATTCAAATTATCAATCTCCTATGCATAGGATCTAGAGCACTAATAAGATTGATGACTTTTGAAAAGTCATCGTGTTACTCTTTTTTTATTTTTTATTTCATTAAAAAAAATTATCATCTACTCTATATTCTAATATCTATCTCAAGTGTGCAACAAATTAAACCTCCGGTACAAATATGTAAACAAAATTGAGAATACAAAATAAATGTACTTACCGTGTGTGTATATCTTTGGATTGATTTACAATTTAATTGAATTATTTAAATTTTATTATTAACCTTATGGTAAAATAGTAAATTGATATAACAAATTTTGAAATGTTATCTTTTACTATTAAATTTATATCAAAATAATATTTTACTACTAAATCTAACATGAAAAGTAATAAAATATTATTTTTGACACAAAATTAATAGTAAAATATCATATTTCAAATTAATAATATCCAATTAGTTTTTTGCTTAATAAAATGTAAATAAGACCTTTATTTATTTATAGTTTTTAACTATCTTGAGCTTGATTTACTAAAATATTTCTAAATTGAAAATAGTGTACTAAAAAAATTTTAAACAAGCCCAACATCAAATTCACAACAAAATATACATTTTTTTGAATGTTGGAAATCCCACCGTCAAGTCATCATATCCGAATTTAAACATAATCGGTGAAATTTTTGGTTATCTTAAATTTTTATAAAATTACATCATAAATCGAACCCTTTGCCACAACCCATGCGGAAAAATACACACGTTCATATTACAGACTTGGGGCATTTTAGAATTTTGCTCTTAACTAAGCAAGATCTCATGGCCCTTTTTATATTACATAGGAGTAATATCATGGCTTCGTTTATGGATGGCTTCCACGTAGCGCCTTCGGAGGCGGCTGCCACACAGGCATCGGATTCCAATAGACCCGGCCCATTGGTGCTTGTAAGGAAGGTTGCAATAGCAGAAGCATTATCAAGCACCACAGTACCACTGTAACAAACCACTGCAGCTGCTTCTGCTTCATTTTTGGATCCAAATAATTCTTCTTTTTGCTAATTCATTCAATTTTGAGAAGATAGAATATATAGAGAGAGAGAGAGAGGTCCTTCAAGTAAGTAGGTGAAGTGTCAAGATATTTGAACAAGTCATGAGTGGGCTCGTCTAGACAATGATAATTGAATAATGTGGCCGACATCATAAATTGGTATAATAGTGGATTTGGATGTATTATATAAAGAGGTTGAAGACTCCAATGGAAGAGTTATCTTTTTTGGTTCAAAAAAACTCTCTAACTAGCTAATTATTTTTCTAGCACTTTGTAGCATTTACACAACTTGTAAAAATATAGGAAAAAACTTAGTGTAAGTGAGAGATAAAGACGTCGGTTTGACCCGAGGTAGTAATAAAAGTTATTTCTTCTTTGTTCCTATGGATGTAGGTTAGATCCATTCCGCCGAACTACGTTAAATTCTTTGTATTGTCTGTGTTTTCTGATTTACTTGCCGAGTTTGTTTTGGTTTCCAACTAACCAAATAAATTTACTGTATAGGAGATGTTTGTTCGATGAGTAATTTTTCCTAAATTACTCCTGAAACATAAAACAGCCGTCATCAATAAATTTATATAGGTCCTTTAAATAAGTAGGTGAAGTGTCATGATATTTGAATGAGTCATGAGTGTCAAGAAACATGAGGCGATGCTATAAATTATTTTCTCCCAAATATCTTGTTTTGAAAATCGGATTGGACGATTCAGTTGAATCGGTTAAATCAAGAATCGATAATGAGTTTGGTTTGATTAAATAATAAAAGTTGAACCTTTAAAAAATCGGTTAAAATCAGTGAATCGGACCGGTTCTTAATTTTTTTTAAAAAGAAATTAAAAATTAATATTTTTTATGATTTCACATGTTTTTATCATTTTAATTAGAATTGTTTAACAAGTCGAACTAGTAATCCAAAAACTCTTTTAGATCACAAGTTCGATTGCCGGTCCAATTTTTAAAATACTACTAAATATTACCATTTATTATTACAAATGCACATTTGACGGAAGATTATAAAATCTTTAGCATAATTTAACTCGATATCGGATCTGAATTCTGTCATACGAGGGTAGGTGACACTGTCGCAGACTTTAAAAAAAAAAAAAAATACATAGATTAGGTTTATGAACAGCAAAATAATATAGATTAGGTGATTTTTATGAATTTTCTTTCCAAATAGCACAGGTTTGAAAAGTAAACTGGTTTGATTGAGTCAATTACTATTCCAGTCAACTACAATTCAAATATCTTGAGAAAGACTTGTGTGGTTTGCCTGGCTTAAATTGATTGAGTGAGTCAATTACAATACAAACATAAATGACATGTGAAATAAGTATACAGTTGACGTGATATTTATATTATTTAATCATCGGTGAATCATAAATTACTATTTGGGTATTTTGATCCCGACCGATTTTAGCTGATTTAAATTAACATTGATATCGAGTGATTTTGACCGATTAATCGATTAATTTTCGACTTACAATTTCCCAAAAATTGGCAGAGTTCACTTTTTAATCTATTTTTTAATTTTACTATATCTTTTTGGAGTTTTAATTGATATTTTATATGAACAAAGAGAATGATTCTATTAAAAAAGATTTAAAAAAATGAAAATATACTTTGACTTAAATTACTTATTACTGAGATAATAAAACTCTTAAATTGTTTAGTAATTTTTAATCATTAATGAATGATTTTTTAGTGATTTTTGGAGAACTTTAAGAGAGAGTTTATTTTTTTATTTCTCAACTAATTAAGATATCAACTTTACCCTTTCCGATTAATTTTCGAGTAATTCTCGATTGATTTTCGATTAATTGCAAATAGCTCTTAGAGCGATTTATTACCGATTTTCGATTAAATGATATGTTGGTCCACTAATAATTTGAAATATGTATACAAAATTTGAAATTAATCAATAATAATAAAGCGAAAATTATTGATTATGTTAAATAATAAAGGCAAAGAAGAATATTGTAAAGATAAAATATGAAACTTGTCTTTTTCAACCATAACAACTCATTCCCATCTCATATTCATTGAGAAATACCACCATGTACATATCTTATTAATTGCGTTGATCATCTTGAATAAAGCTTGATCATTTGTTGCACAAAGGTATATGTTTGCACATTATTTCCATATTTTCAAGCTTACCATGAATAATTTGCAAGAATGCAAATACTATATAATGTGCAATTTATCACAAGATATTTTACAATTCTTCATAATAATTTTTCTATGTGAAATACTTTAGGTATTTTTATAATATTAGTTAATATATTAATTTGATAATTTTTCAATCATAATCTTTTCAACTCTTCAGGAGCTATTTTATATTGAATTAATCATCAATATATTTTTCATAAATTACAAAATCAATTTGTAATTTTAATAAAATCTCATGAGAAAATAGATATTAGCATATCCTATTTATTATAATGATTTTCTATGGTAATTATGAAAAATATGTATATGTATTATTAGGATCACTATAGTTTTAATATGTTGATTTTAATTTTGTACTTCAAATAGATGTTACATGCATTTATCCTAACACAATAATTTTAACTTTTCGGATGTTTGGACACATAAGTCCATTTCAAATTTAGTATGAATTTTATGACTTTAGGCATATGGACTACAAGACCAAAATGTTTCAAATTTTACTTGTGTCTTCAACGTATGAACTATAGGTCCAATTATTTTATATTTTAGCCAATTATTTTATAATTTGATAATCATTCACATTTTTATATTTAGGATCCTAGATATTATTTTTATGATATCAATAATAACAAAAAATGCAAATATATATTTTTACATTTTTCTTATATCAATTTCTAAATTTCTTTATGTTCCAACATTAAATTAATAGAAAAATATTTCATTTCTCATATATATATATATATATCTTCATCATTTGTATGCATGTCTTTTTAGGGAAATTTGAATATCTTTATTTTTCACTATATACATCTGTTAACAGAAAATAAATATCAAATGATGAAAAGACATGGTGCCGTTCTGGACGAACAAATGAGGGATTGGCCCCAAAAGATTCAACTCATGATGATTCGAGGATGAAGAATGAAGAAGAAATTGACTCAGAGGACGATTCTAGTAATGACCTTCCAACGAGTAAGGAACAATGAAAGACGAACGAATTTGCGAAGATACTATGCATTTGGCCAGGTGCACTTCACAGTTATTGCACAGGTAGGCAGTGATCCTCATGATCTAGCAAGTTATCCAGGAGTTGTACACACGATCCAACAGTTGCACGTACGATTTAACGGTTGCGCGCATGATCCATCAGTTACATGTGAGCAGGAAACATGGGGATTTAATGGGCTGAAGTCAGCAAAACTGCTTAAGCGTGATTAGCGGGGCTATATGCTATAAAAGGCGCAGATGTAACAAATGATGAAAAGTAGAGAGAACAGAAAAGACTCAAAATGAGCAAGTAGTTTAATAATCTTTAGGACTGCAATCTGTTTGAGGTATTTTCTTGGAATCAATCATCATTTTCTGGGACTGTGTTTTAGGAGGTTTGAACCTTACACACTTATTAACGAAAATTTGTGCGAACAACATCTTCAAAGGTAATTGAGATTCATTTATTTGTTGGTATTCATACACTTCTTTAAGTGCGATATATAATAATTTCATATAGATCAATATTTTACTATATATGCAAACATTTCTCTTCTGGAGTACCTAATTATTTCACATATTTTTCACATCATCTCCCCGAGAATTAAAATATTTCAAATATGTAATCTATCATGCTTCATATATTTTTCATATATCAATATCACCACTTGTTTATCACGCTTCAGGCGCTCGCCTATCCATTTATATGATTATAATCCTTTAATGACATCAATAATTGATCTATATCATTTTTCTATATTAATAAATTCCTTTAAACTTCCAGTTCAAAATAATTTATATAAAAAAAATATATGAGATAAAATGATACAAAAAATTGTGATAACATTATGTCATTTGTTGTATATAGCTTTCCTTTCCCTCATGGTGGGATGACATTTTCCATCAAGGTGAGAATTCATGAAATATATGAAAAGATGGTTAACTATAAGAGGTTTGAAAAAAAAAATAACAGTTGATAAGTTATTTAAATAAAAAAAAATTCAAATCATTATTTGAATTCCATCTTAATTGATTTATAAAAAATTAACAATAATAAATTTAATACAAAAAATCAATTATAATAAATCTTTCGACTCTTTGATTGAAATCAATTTGAAGATATATTCGACAATATAATGTGTAATTGGTAGCCGTATATTTTACAAATTAATTATCATAATTGAAAAAATTTAGGTTTGTTGATCTTCTCGTTCATCAAAAGACATGATTTAATTTTTATTCCACTTCTAATGGTATAATACATCTTAATTTTTTATTTCAAAAAATAAGACTATTACCATTATCATTTGATAAATAAATAATGCATGTTTTTTTACTCCTGATGAGAGGAAATATATCAATATTTACCGCCCATTTTACCTAATATTTTGTTTAATTTCTCAGGTTTGATGAACCTTTTTATGTGTTTTGTAGATAATAAAATATCGGGACTTAATGGAATCAACCCGGGGATAAAACGATGAAATCTGGAGCAAAAAAATGACGAAAACGGAAAATTACTATACACGTCACGAAGTGCAGTCCTAAATTCTAATTTTGTGCAAGTTTGGTATTTTGGCCATAACATTTTCATCCGATATCTAATTGAGCTGATTCAGTTCCAGATTAAAAAAGACACAAAGATCTAGAACTCTGAAATTTTAAATATTTTCAAATTTTGAAGTTTGCAAGATCGAAATTGATGAATAATCCAGTATATTTTGTGTAATAATTATAGTTATTTTCAAAATATAAAATAAAATTAATAAAATAAAAAAAAAATAAAAATTGTCAAACTTCCACCAAACATGCTTGTATGTTTGGTGGAGGATTTGGTGCCATGTTTGGTGGAGCAATTGGTGGAAAAATTGGTGGAAGCCTTTAGATTTTCCTATAAATACCAAGATTAACTTTGTAAATTTTTCATGCTTTTTTTGGAGGAATTTCTCCATGAAAACCTAAAGGAAAGTGTCTGGTACATTTATTTAAGTTTTCTTGTATTTTCTTTGGATTTAATTAATAAAATTTTGTGTGTTTTCATTTACAGCATGAGCAGGTAATCTCATTCTGTTGAGGTGAAAAGGTAAGACTTTTAATATAATAAATTAGATTAATCTTCATTATTTTAATTAAAATTTGGATTAATTAGTTACCGCCTATATGGCCGGTTTAGGTGACAACCTTATTTACCGCCTATATGGTCAGTTTTTCATTTCAGACGTAGTTTCTACCTATATGGTCGGTTTAGGTAATAACCTTGTTACCGCCTTTATGGTCGGTTGGATTTAATTGAGACAAATTAAATTACCGCCTTTATGGTCTAGTTAATTAATCGGTAAACATTGAGAATAAGAGAGATTTCTAATTTTGAAATATTAAAAGTGGATCCTCTAACCCCCAACATTTTCTTTTATTGTACTTTTACATTTTAATTTCCAGCATTTATTTTATTTAATTTCTAGCATTTACTTTATGTCTTTTATTTTATTTAATCTTTCATTAGCCTTAGATATGTGTCGTAACTAAGTTTTTTATCTGCGGTTGTGATGAATTCCAACATCATCAGGTTATAAGAGGTTATTTTATAGTTTGGGTAATTTAAAGGTTTACTTATTAAGTCATAAGCTTAATGCTTCTTGTTAACTGGCCACTAATAAGATTGATCTGGTAAACTTAAAATAAACTTGACAAAAGAATTTTAAGTTTCAACCTTAGACTTAATAGCCCACGATCTTCCTTAAGGATAGATGACTCTTTAATAGATTTCCTTACAGGATAGGAATATACCTGTTCGGCGGGGGTAAGCCTAATTGGAACGTAATCTTAATGAATTCAGGTAACTTTGTTGACATAAGAATACGATTAATTGGGTTACACTATGTATTTGTAACTGACCATCGGAAGAGAATTTTAAATATTTCCGTGTTCCAGGTTATTAAACCAATATATTACACAAACGTGAAATAACCACTTCATCTTTTAAAAGATATTGGAAGAATTCACAGCCCTGTATAGTTTTATAAATTTGAATTGTCCTAAATCTACTTTCGCACAATTTTATTTACTTGTTTTAAAAATTTAAAATCATTATTCCAATCAAAACAACCAATCCTTTAGATACTTGTAAATATTTGACTTCACAAATTAATAGCTTAGGTATTAAGTCCTTATGGGATCGATACTTTTTATATTATTTGAACGATACGTGCGCTTGCGTTATACGCGTGTGAGAACGCCGGTCAACTCGCATAAATAAAAGTTCATTCATTTCAAGGTATGATAATGACAGATATTATTTTCCATTAAATGCTCATTATTTTATTTAATATAAGAGAACACTCTCAATTTTACTACTTTCAAAGCATATTTGAGATGTAAAATACTAAACATGTTTTCCCTAATTTACTCTCTTTAAAATTTCCAATGAGAAAATCACATGAGATTTATGAAACATTATTTTATTTTTAAATGGTTATATTTTTTTTCAAGTTGTTTCAAAGAAATAAATTCAACTTTTACTCCTTCAATGATAAATTGTAAAAGAAAATCATTTTCTAAAGTCCTACAAGGACACCAAGACCAAATTATAATTTTCGATAATACTTCATAGACATATGGAAGAATATTTTTCATAATTCTTTCATCCTTCAGGGATTCTTAATTTTCCTTCATAATATATTTTCAATACCTTAAATATAACTTGAAATTGGCATAATTAGTTTGCCACTTCTAGATCACATTTCAACCTTTCAATTGTAATAGTTTCTTTTTGTATAATTTAAAATAAGAAAATCATATGAACTTTCTAGGCACTTGATATCAATTCTTTTTCTTCAAATTTCTTCAAGAAATAAATTGATAATTTTCTCATTAATTATTTTTCCTCATTCAATGAGATGATTATGATAAAGTAAAAATTACAAAAATTTAATTTTTCCAGTCATCAGAGACAAACAAATGATCATTATATTTGTATTGAATATTGAAAGTTCGTAATTATCTAAGGTTTTGACCATATACGTAATTTATCACAATTAACAAAAAACAGTAATGATTTTTTTTTTTTTTTTTTTTTTGCTTATTTAAACAAAAAAACACTGCACATTTTCCATTTGAAGCAAAAATTAGACTTCTTTAAAAACCGAACAGTTGAAACACAATTGTTCTTCAACTACTTTTACACTTCAAACAAAAATCAAATTCACAACTCCAACACATATTCACTATTACTTTTATAGTTGAAATAAAAATCTAACAAATCAAATGGCTTCAAATAGTAATGATAATTATAGACATTGTTTTAACAAAGTTGAGATTATGAATTGTAAACTAAAATATTACATATGTCGTGTATAAACATGTGTTTTAGTTTTTTTTTTTTTTGGGAATTAGAGTCATCAACCGAAATTAACATGCATCAATAACAACAATGAAATCAACTCATCAAGTAATGCCAATATTAAACCATAAACCCTAAACTTTGGAGAACAAGAAAAACTTGGAAAAAATGGCGAAATTAGTGGTCAAAGTCGAGTTTCTTCTATCCTTAAGAACTTATTATCCCCACCTCGGTGCTCTACAGGTTTTGTGGCTAATGTCCTCCCAGGATAACTTGGATTGGTGGAACTCTCTCTGAATTTAAAATAATATGATACTTCTCTACTGGATGGATTCAGATTCCTTAGAATGATCATGAATGGTTCTTTATAAAGGCATGGAATGGTGCCTTAAGGGCACCCTTTGGTTCGGGGTGCAACCCTCCAAAGGATTATACCCCTCCCATGCACCACTTGGAGCCTAGAAGTATGTTCTTCTAAATTGGAGGACATATCCCTACATATATGTACCCTTCTCATATGGTACCACCCAAGGGACATATTCATCCTCCATACAAACTTAATATTTGAATAATTTACAACAATCCCCCATAATTATCCAAATATTCATGCAGATACTTGAGAGAGTTTCTGTGAACTAAACTGCATCGAAATAGGTAGCTTTCACCTTGAACCTTTCATAGTGAATGACAATCAGATTTACTTGGCAAACTAGTGACTCATAGTCTTGAACTGTTCTACAGTTGGTGTAAACCAAGACAATTGCCAACACACAGCTTTACTTCGACCATTTCTCATTATGCGGTGGTGTTTATTTCGGCCATGAACAGTAGTCCTGGATTTATCAAGCACTTTAAAGAAGTCAGCCTGTAAAATCCCATGGAAGCGGTCTTACTTCTTACTTGAAATAGGTGATCTACTATGAAGAGGTAATTGACCTTTACCCTTATTAGGACTCATCTCCTAATATAATGATCATTAAAAGCCTAAGCTTATCCTAACCTTGATAGACAACACTCTGCATCATTATTGGAATAAGAAAGAGTACAAAACTTTACAATTCTTTTTTTGAATTGGACAAAGTTTCAGTTGTCCATTTTGAACTTAGATCTTGGGATCTCTAATCATCTAGGTTGGGTTTCCACAGTGACAATTATTAATTTATAGGCTTTAAGACCATTCCCCTCGATGACTTCTCAACTTGCTCTCTCGATAAATCTTTAGTAAGTGGATCTGCTAGGTTTTCCTTCGACTAGACATAATCGATCGATATTATGCCACTTGAGAGAAGTTGACGTATACTATTATGTCTCCGACGTATGTGTCAAGACTTACCATTATACATTGTATTTTGGGCTCTCCCAATAGCCGATTGACTATCACAATGTATGCTTATCGCTGGCACTGATTTGGGCCAACTTGGAATGTCCTCCAGGAAATTTTGAAGCCATTCTGCTTCTTCCGCTGTTTTGTCTAATGTTATGAACTCTGATTCCATAGTAGACCTGGAAATACATGTTTGCCTCTAGGATTTCCATGACACAACTACACTACCAAGTGTGAAAATAAATCCACTAGTAGATTTGGAATCCACTATATCATATATCCAGTTAGCATCGCTGTATCCCTCTAGAACAATAAGATATCATGTATAGTGCAGCCCATATTTTGAAATTTCTCTTAGATACCTCAAAACTCTTAATATGGCTTTCCAGTGGTTATATCCTGGATTGCTCGTATATCTGCTAAGCTTGTTCACAGCTTGAACGATATCAGGTCGTGTGCAATTCGTGAGATATATCAGACTTCTGATGATTCTCGAATACTCTAATTGCGATACGCTTGAGCCAATATTCTTTGATAGATGAAGAGTTAAGTCTACAGGATTTCTAGCCAAATTTAGATCATATTTGTTATATTTCTCAAGTATCTTCTCAACCTAATGAGTCCGAGATAATATATCTCTTTCTAATGTCCTAGAAATCTTAATTCCTAGGATCACACCAGCTACTCCTAAATCTTTCATATCAAATCTGCTGGATAACACTTTCTTGGTAGACTGAATCATTTCATGATTACTACCAATTGTCAGCATATCATCTACATAGAGACACAATGACATATCATTTTTAAGTTGATTTGGTGTACACACACTTATCACACTTATTGGTTTTGAACCTATTTGACAACATTTTTTTGTCAAATTTCTCATTCCATTGTTTAGGTGCTTGTTTTAATCCGTATAAGGATTTTACAAGTTTACACACTTTTCGTTCTTGTCCAGGAACATTGAACCCTTCTGGTTATTCCATGTAAATCTCTTCATCTAGTTCACCATTCAAGAATATCGTATTTACATCCATTTGATGTATTTAAGACCAAATATAGCAGCTATAGCTATGAGTATTCTTATTGACGTGATACAAGTCACTGGTGAATAGGTGTCAAAGTAATCAATTCCTTCTCTTTGTCTATTGACAAGCCTTGCCTTGTACTTATCTATTGATCCATCCGGTTTCATCTTCCGTTTGAATATCCATTTGTAGCCCAGTGGCTTACAACCTGGAGGAAGATCAACCAACTCCCAAGTATGGTTCTGTAGGATGGAATCAAACTCACTGTTGATAGCCTCTTTCCAAAAAGGAAGATATTTCTTCATTATAGCTTTGATGATCATTTCGGGTCCAAATGACTTAGACGTTCTAGCTCTTTTGCTACATCTAGGTTCAATTGCCTCAATATTTCCATGTTGATCTGACTCTTGGTCAACCTGATCACTATCCTTGACAGTATCAATAGTTCTTTTGAGAGACTCTCTTCTTTATCTTTCCTTACAAGGAAATATCTCTTCAAAAAATATCACATTCCTTGACTCAATTATCATATTCGGATTAATGTCAGGAATCTCAGACTTGTGTACTAAGAATCGATACGCGCTAATGTTGCTAGCATATCCGATGAATATACAATCAACAGTTTTGGGTAATTTTCTAACCTTCATAGGTTTAGAAACCATTACTTTGGTAAGACACCCCCACACTTTCAGATATTTTCAGGATGGTACATAACCTTTCCACAACTCATATGGTGTCTTGTCCAATCTTATGTGAGGTAGCTTATTCAGAACGTAGTTGACGGAAAGCAAGGCTTCCCCCTACAAGTTCTGGGGTAAACCAGAGCTTGTCAACATAGCGTTCATCATTTCCTTGAACATTTGGTTTTTACGCTCAACAATCTTGTTTTGTTGAGACGAATAAGGAGCAGTAGTTTCGTAAATAATTTTATGTTTGGAACAATATTCACCAAATAGTGACACATATTCACCAACTCTATCACTCATGATTCTCTTGATTGTCTTGCCAAGTTGATTTTCAACTTCATTCTTATAGTGTATAAATCTCTCAAAAGCTTCATCTTTGCTCCTCAACAAATACATATAATAGAATATTGTGTTATCATCGATAAAAGTGACAAAGTATTTTTTACCGCTACTTGTTTGCACAATATTCATATCACACACATCAGTGTGTACAAGTTTCAAGGGTTCAGAACTTCGTTCTATGGAATGAAATGATGCTCTATGTATTTTTCTTCAACACATGCCTCACACTTATGTTGGCTATCAATTGTAAATTTAGGTATAAACTCCATGTTAATTAATTTACACATTGTATCATAATTAACATGTCCTAACCTCTCATGTCATATATTTTATGACTCAATAATATAAGCGGGCGTTGTAGCTTTATTAATAGCACTGTGTCGATTGACAGTTATTACATTGAATTTGAAAATGCCCTCAGTGAGGTATCTTTTTCTACATAAACATCATTCTTGGTCAATACAAAGTTGTCAGAAATAAATACAAGTTTAAAATCATTCTTGCTTAGGAGAGAGCCCGAGACCAAGTTATTCCGAATGTCTGGAACATGAGAAACATTCTTCAATGTAATCTCCTTTTTCGGAGGTTATTTTCAGAACCATTATGCCCTGTCCAACCACTCTAGTGGTAGACGAGTTTCCCATTCTGATACGAGGAAAACATCTTGCTATCAGTACAAATATAACGAGTAGCCCCAGTGTCTACCCACCATTCTCTCGGATTCCCAACCAAATCGCCTTCAGTTACCACTACTGAGAGGTTCATCTCTGAGATCTCATTAGTCAGCTGCTCATCTTCAGTGACATGGGCCTTTTTTTTTTTCCTTGCTTTTGTCCTGAGAATTCTTGTTTCTCCATTCCTTTGCCATATGACCGTTTTTTCCACAGTTGTAGCACTTCCCCTTGAACTTCTTGTTTGTTTAGGAAGAATCAGCTCCACTAATCTTTCTCTTTTTTCTACCCTTTCCATCCTCGACGATGATGACCTTAGACTCTATAGTTTTATAGCTAGCCTTCTCGGACTTCATGTTTTCCTCTTCGATCCTTAATCAAACTCTACGGTCTTCAAGGCTCATCTGCTTCTTTTTGTATTTCAGATAGGTCCTGAAGTCCTTCTATGATGGAGGCAACTTTTCAATGATGGTGGCAACTTGAAACGTCTCACAGAGTTTCTGTAACATCCCCGAATTTGGGAGATGTTACTGGCAGGGGATAGCAGTACTAAACCTATTAGCCTATGACTTCCCGACTATATTATTCACTACTAAACCATCTAAATGCAAAGTTAAACACAGAGACCATAGCCCAACTCAACATCATAAAATGCTTTTATTACTCATGAATGTATTCTCAAATAAATTTCTCTTTACAACACTTTAACAGACGCTTAAAATGACTTATACGACTATAAAGTAAACATACAACTTTACTTGACTCTGACTGGACTCTTATGCTTTGTGACTCTGAACTGGTGGACTCAGACCCACTAGTAACAACCATCAGTATCCGTCCTCTCGAGCTCATCCTCATGGAATACCTGCAAAACAAACACTGGGAGTGGGGGGGTTAGATCGTTGTATGATCTAAGTAAGTGGACTAAAAATGAAAAACTATTATAAAAACTTTTGGTTCTAAAATCGAAAACTCATGAAATAGATTTATAAGAAAATTGGTTTCTATTTTAAATCTCTGAGCTTCTTTCTAAAAACCTCTTATAAAATTTATGTTTCTTGAAATTTTCTTTTCTAAAATCTCTTTCTGAAAACGATAACTGAAAACTCTTTCTGAAATCTATGTCTTTGTTTGAAAAACTTGACGCATGAGGGCGTTACGTATCACCGTCCCCTATACGCCTAACTGTAGCCAGCAGTGCAAACCCATGACTTTGGGGCGTTACATATCACTGTCCCCAAAAATATGCCAGTAATGTCTCTGAAACTGATGGTATTGGGGTGTTACGTACCATCGTCCCCTATGCCACAAACTAGAACTGGGGGTGCGGATCTATGCTACCACCCAGGCTTTGAACCAAGATTTCGGGGCATCTGTCATCCCTAGTCCTGAACTAGGATCTGGGGGCGTTACGTATCGCTGTCCCCCTAGTCCTCTACATATGCACATGTCTTCTGTTCGTCAATTCCATACTGTCTCAAGTTACATACTGGGTTGAGTTTTTCCCTCATGTCCCGAAAAATCATAAAATCATGCTTTAAAAACTTTTTGTCTAAAACATAATTTAAATCATAAATCTTCATAATAAAACTGTGATAAAAATAAACTAACGTCTATAGCGTAAAATAAGTATGTTTGCAAATAACACAATAAGAATCAATTAAAAATGAGTGATGTCCACTCACTATTTTGGAATCTGGCTAGAGCTATTCCGCTTCGTTGAAGGGGATTGCAACTCCTGTAATGGTTTATAAATGGTAATTTTTTAGATTACAAATCACGATGTGAGTTTCGGAACTAAGTTAAACTTTCTCAATCAGGTTCGTACTCTCGTTACTTAATATATCACGCTTGGTATAAGACGCGATATATGCATTTGAACTAATACTACCATATTATCATCATTAACTACTCATTTAATCACCAATCCATCAGTCTTAAATCAATCTTTAAACTTTTCAAACTCAATCATTTAACTATATATAACTCATTTCTTTACTTATAAACCATTAATATGTAACCCTAATATGCCATCATCTCTAATCTACCTTTATACCTCCAAAATTAAAGAAATCAAGATTTGGGTCAAATGAGTTTTACCTCTTTTTCTTTGATTTCTTTATTCTCTAAACCTTCATTGTTGCTAGTTTGTTTCCCTTTTTTTATTTCTTTCTTTTTTTTTCTTCTTCTTCTTCTTTTTCTTTTCTTTCTTCTTCCCATCCTTCTTCTTCCACTTTCTTTCATTTTCTCTCTCGCTAATACCTCTATTTCTTTCTCATTTTTGCTTCCAAATTGTGTATTTATGAATAGTATGGCCTTATAAACTATGGCCTTATTTTTATTTGGAAACATGGAGAAAAAAGGTGGAAAAGTGTAGAAGATTTGAGATTCTTCCATTTTGACCCCGAAATCACTATAAATTAGAATTTTGACTTGCATTTTGGTTGGCTTCTAGTCCGATTTTGGAAAAATATTTAACACAGAAGTTGTAGGTCTCGATCCCAAATTTTCGATGATATAAAATTCATAAAAATCAGAGTTCATATGAAAATGTTATGCTCTAAAAACCACAGGCTATCCAAAGGAAACACTGTACAGTCTCGTCCCGGGATTTCGAGGAATTTACCGATTGTCCTCAAAGTCATTCCATGAATATATTTGAGTCTCAATATGATTTATTTTATGTGCCTTCATCCTTTTTGAAACAGTACAGTTGTATATAGTAGTAACAACTACCGGTCGTTATAAATTCTCCCCTCATTAAATAGGATTCATCCTCGAAGCCTTTCTAAATATTGGATCTTATCACAGACCATCGGGTTCACGGACTCAGTCCAAAATAACAGCCTTAACTGACTTCATACTCAAAATCATTTTTCTTTACTTGTTAGAACTCTTACTTTTCTGAAAACTAACTCACGCTCGCCTCAGTCCTTTCGTTACTTGGCTTTTGTTCCCTGCTTGGTACTTTTAACTTTAGATCGAGAGGGAACTCATTGTCCAATTTTCATAACTTCCTGTTCAATTTTTTACGCTATGGCCATGACTCAACTCTTATGGTATATCAAGGAATCTCACTCATAGACTTTTCGTTATACTCTATTTACTCCAGCTCATTTCTTACTTGAGCTATTAATTTTGAAGGGTACTAGATTTGTGATTTACTTTTATATCTTCCGGCTTCTGATTGTTTAGACTTCTTATGTTCATCTATAAGGAGATATATCTAAAGAGACTTCTTACTAATTTTTAACGCCTTCTTAACTTATTTTGTATAATTATAGGGCTAGGATTTTCTACCTATGCTGACGAATCCTTTATCTCTGAATGTATCTGCACTTTCTTATAATTGGGCTCTTTTACTATAGCTTTAAACCTGGAAGGTACATACGTACATGTGTCTACACTAGACTGCTTACCGAGTATCTAGGGTTCTTCCTCCATTGATTTTGCTTCAAGAATCAAGTGAGCTAGAACTTAAGGAGTCTTGTGAGGTGATAGGGAAACTCACCCCTTGGGTTGGATTCACTCAAAGAAGGCTTGGAGCTTCCAACAAACATACAAAGTTTTGAATCTCATCCAATCAATGTAAGTTTTTTCTGCAAACTTTCTTGAATTGTTCTAGAATCATGTTTAGGATCCTTGGGCAAGTCTTAGATACACTAATAATGGTATCAGAGCCATATCTAAGCATGATTTATTTCTAGGATTTATAGACTTTAATTTGGGATTTTTTGCTTGGAGCTTTATTTACCTAAATTGATTGTGTGGTTGTGTTTATATGATGATGAATTGGATTTGTGCATCATTGGATTTGAGAAAAATTGATTGGATCAAAAATCCTAAATTCCTTATGTCATGGCCGAATACTACCCCTAGTATGTTCATGGTGATTTTTTGAATTTGAAAATTGGATATGTTAATTGGCATGAAATTGAATGTTAATTATTGATTTAATTTGATTGAAATCAAAATTGGATGTTAATTTCATGTATTGCAGTGAACTTGAGCATGTTGGAATGAGTCGGTTTTGCTTCAATTTGTGTTGGACATGAATTGGATAATTAAGCATGATTAATTAGATTAATTGGAGTTTTGGAAACATTGGATTAATTGATTAATTATGTTAATTACACTTTAAATTAAATTAATATATTTTTGGAATATTATATTAATTTTAATTTGTTGTAATTGGGCTTAATGGGCTTGGTTGGGTCAATTTTGATTTTAGACAATTAGGTTGGATCCAATTGGGTCTAAAACCATATCCATAAAGTCTAAATATGACTTTTGGGCCTTTAAACAATTTAATTGGGCTTAATGTGCCTAAATTGATTTTTGGCAATAGAGTGATTCCTATTTGGGCCTTGGCATTTTGGGTTTGATCCATATTGGCCAAAGCTCATGCCTTAAGAATTAATTAAAAGCCCATTGGACTTTAATTGAAATCGTATTGAGTATTAATTGGGCCTTTGAGACTCATTTAGATTGGATTTAGAATCTAAGTCTAAAAGGCACATAAATAATTGTGATAATTTAATTTGGAATTAAATTAGAAATAATATTGAATACAAATTAAATTGGATTTAAAATTATAGTTCGATATAATTCAAGAATACATACTTTGAGTATTTATTTTTAAACGAGTTGGACTCGCGCAAATCAAATCGTTGTTTGAACATTTGATGGTCATTAATTCAAAGATTAATTAATTGGATTAGATTGATTGAATAACATGCTTTTTTGTGAATACTTGGATGTATTTGTATAAATAATGTATATCGGATGGATATTAAAAGGGTGAAGGCAATTTTGAAAATTATTGTAATAAATTTAGAATTTATTAAATTAGACCTATGTGTCCGGCCTATTATCTATTTACTCTTTGTATTTCTCTTCTAACCAATTTCCCTTAATGTAAATGAGGTTTCTTTACTGTATTATGTAATTGGGTAGAAGTATGAATAGTGCTAGCGGGAGAGAGGAAATTAAGAGATTTATTCTATGTACAATTTGTTATATATCCATCCGCATATCATTATTAATTTATTCACGTCTTATTATAATTTTAGAATGCATGCTTAATGGTGTATGATGAGACCTAATCAAAGATAACAAATTGGTTGCCATTTTACGTGAAAAACCCTCACTCAAACATTAAGCGTTTTTCCTTCCATTGAGTGGTTCTTTCTCAAGGTCTAAGATCAAAGTCAAGATCATTGTCCATCACGGATGTGTTTTAACCACTAAGGCTTTGTTATAAATTGCATGTCTTGGGCAGTTATGACTTGTTGGCCAAAGTCAAGGCCACTTCTGTACATCGACGTGGATTACAAAGCTTTCCCACTGTCAAGGGGCACGCTTAACTGAAATTATTAAGCTTGTTGAGCCAAAGCTAAGGCTTAGTTGATTCAGAGGAAAAGGTTATGAAATATATATTGGATATATATCTTGTACTTGGAGGTCCGCATACCGGATCTAGGAATTGGATGGGATCCAATTGATCTTAGAGATCTACCTAGTTAAGTTTCATACAGCTTGTTGACCAAAGTCAAGGTTGTGTGTTATTTAATGGGATCCTAGCCCATTAGGAAACTGAGTTTCCCGAGTACTCAATAGAAGGTTAGAGGCTCGCCGAAAAATAGTGGGAGGCCATTATTAAATTTTCAATTTCGTTTAATACTTGCTTAAACACCCTCTTTTATTTTATTTATTGTTGTTATAAATATATTAGTTGGACTAATATTGAATATTGCTTTCTTTGAATAGTTAGACTATACAAGACACTACTCCACTTATAGTTGGTTATATAGTTGGACTATAATAACCATTACATTTTGAGTTTACCAGAAATCGTTGATTGGATAGTTGGATTATTACAATCAAGATGGCTAGAAAGATTAGTGTTAGAGACATAATCACGGGCGAGAATGTCTTTAATGGCTCTAATTTTCCAGGTTGGGAGATGAATCTCAGGATCGTCATGGGAGCCGAGAAGTTACTCTATGTAATAGAGAACCCTCTAGGGCCTGAGCCCAGAGTTGAGAAAATAATAGAGCATGAGCTTTGGAAGATTCATCGTGATGATAACTTTAGTACTCAATCTGTCATGCTTACCGAAATGATTCCTCAATTTCTTCATGAGAACAAATGATTGGATCCTTATAGTATGATGTTGAAATTAAAGGATCTTCACAGATCTAACCTTATATCTCAGAAGTATGAATTGCAAAAGAAGCTCTTTCGCTCGCGTATGTCAGAGGCTACATCTGTCGAGCACTATATGTCGCAGATGATTGCTGACATCGAACGGCTAGGTCAGCTGGGCATAACCTTCGAGGCAGAGACTTCCATAAATTTGATCTTACAGTCTCTACCCGACTGCTGGGGCGGGTTCATCATGAACTACAACATGATGAACCAAGAGAAAACTCTTGGAGAGTTAATGGCAATGCTGAAAGAACCAAAGCCAGAGCTTCTGAAGGGCAAGAAGTGTAAGGCGCACCTTACTTCGACATCCCAGATGGCCGAGGCTTGGCCAAAGGCTTTTGGGGGTGTGAAGAAAATGAAGAAAAAGGGCAAGGCCAAATCATCAAAGTCTTCTAGGAAGACTAAGGACATATCCCAAAACGTCTGCCTATATTGTGGCAAATGGGGTCACTAGAAGCGTGACTATCGTGAGTACAAGGCGGAGTTGAAGAAAGTGAAGACGGACAAGGCTCCGGCTTCAGGTATGTTTGTTATAAACATGTCCACTACTGGTTTTAAAAATTGGATTTTTGATTCTGGATATGGTACTCACATATGTACTGGTGTGCATAATCTGCTGATTAGCAGGATACTGGCTTCATATGAGATCGACCTACGAGTCGGAAATGGGACGAGAGTCACTGTTTGGCCGTTGGGACCTATGTTTTGTATCTGCCCTTGGGGCATGTAATTACATTAGGTGACTGTTATTTTGTACTTAGTTTGACTAAGGAACATCATCTCTGCATTTTATTTAACTCGTTGCGGGTGTACCTTTGTATTATGGAACACTAGATGTTTTGTATATAAAGATAATATTTTGATATGTACAACAGATGTTAATAATAGTCTTTATATTTTGAATATAAATGAATCTCTAATATATAACATGACAAACAAATGGCTTCAATTGAGTAAATAGATGAGACCTATATGTTGCATTGTTGTCTGGGACACATTAACAAGACTCGTATATCCACACTTTCGAAGAGTGGATACTTGGACAGATTTGATCCTAATTCATATGACGTCTACGAATCTAGTTTATTAGGCAACGTACTTAAAACATATTTTAGTGGTAAATGTGTACGTGCCACCGAGCTGTTAGCCCTCGTTCATGATGACGTAAGTGGGCCCATGTCTAGCTAGGCTAGAGGTAGATATGAATACTTCGAAACCTTTACGGATGTTGCATTGCGTTATGGTTATGTTTATCTTATGAAACATAAGACGGAAACTTTTGATAAATTCAAAGAGTTTCGACACGAAGTAGAAAACAGACAGACAAAAGTATTAAAATATTACGGTCGGACCGTGGTGGAGAATACTTGAGCAATAAGTTTCTTGATTACTTCAAAGAATATGGTATTCTTTCACAGTGGACTCCTCCTGGAACACCTCAATTGAGTGGTGTGTCCGAACGGGGAAACTGAACATTGTTGGACATGGTAAGGTTAATAATGAGTCGCACTTAGCTACCAATTTCCTTCACGTGATACGCATTGAACAGTGCAAAACTTATTTTGAATAAGATTCCGTTAAAGTCTGTTGGACAGACTTCATATGATATATGGACAGGAAAGAAATCGAGTTTCTCATTCCTGAAAATTTGGGAATACTAGGCATACGTTAAACCTTTGGATAGTACCAAATTGGAACCCAAATCGGATAAGTACTTATTTGTAGGTTATCCTAGGAAAACCAAAAGATATTACTTCTACAACCCACAAGAGAACAAGGTATTTGTTTCTCTCCATGCGATTTTCCTTGAAAAGGAATTCCTAAAAACAGTGGTAAGTGAGAGGAAAGTAGAACTCGATGAAAATCGGAGTAATACTGTTCCTGACACCGATCCTCTTACGGAACACGAACAGTTCATCAAGGATGAGACTATTCCATAATCTTCCAATACACAAGAACTGCGTAGGTCGGAGAGAGTCATAAAACAACCTGAGAGGTATGGGTTTCTGATCTCATCTCATGTAGATATTAATCTTATGAGGATAATGAGTCGGCTACGTATGAGGAAGTGATACAAGGTATAGACTCCACTTTATGGAAAGAAACCACGAAGTCCGAAATGGATTCCATATATACCAACCAAGTCTGGGCACTTGTTGATGAACCAGAAGATGTTAAGCTGATTGGTTATAAATGGGTCTTCAAGAAGAAGATGGACATGGATGGCAACATACAAATGTAAAAAGCTAGGCTTGTAGCAAAAGGGTATCGTTATCAACATGGTGTCAATTACGACGAAACCTTTTACCCGTTGCCATGATTAAATCCATTCAGATATTGCTTGCTAATGCTGCATATTTCGATTATGAAATATGGCAGATGGACGTCAAAACTATAAACATCCTTTAAAAGGTTTTCCTTAACGAAAATCTTTTAGAGGATGTTTATATACAATACCCTGACGGTTTTGTCGTGCCAAAACATGCAAACAAGGTTTGCAAGTTAAATCTATCCACTTATGGATTGAAGCAACCATTATGTTCTTGGAACCAATATTTTGATGAGATCATATTACAATATGGTTTCATTCAAAAACGATAATGATTTTTATGTATATATATACGTTGATGATGTATTGCTTCTTAGCAATCACATTCCCATACTAAAATCGGTGAAAACTTGGCTTTCATTAAAATTCTCCATAAAAACTTGGGAGAGGCAACCTTTATTCTAGGAATAAGTACTACTGGGATAGATCTAAAAGTTGTTGGAAATCTCCGAGAACTCGTACATTGAAAGACATGTACGCGACATGGTGTCTCATATTCTTTGAGCATGTGGAGTCACAATCAGGCCGATCCAGGTGATGGTCACTGGATTGATGTTAAGAACATCCTTAAATATCTTAGATGGACTAAGAATGCTTTCTTAGTATATGGAGAAGGAGAATTTGAGGTGACTGGATTCACCACTACAAGTTTCCAAATCGATAAAGACGACTGTAAGTCGAAATCATGGTATATATTTTATTTGAATAACAGAATAGTGAGCTGGAAATCTTCCTAGCAAGATACTATTGCTGATTCAAGAAAAGCCGAATATATTGATGCGGCTGAGGCAGCAAAAGAAGCATTTTGGATCTATTAAATTCCTAATTGGATTAGGAGTAGTTATGTTAGCAGATGGGCTGGGCTACAACACAAGCTAAATAATTACTGTCTCATCAATGATCCAAGTATGTACTTCAATGGTTTCATCTAATTCGTGAGATCATATATCGTGGCGATGTCAAGATCGAAAAGATTATCTCAAATGATAACCTTGTAGATCCACTGATGAAAGCTTTATCTTAGCAAAAAGTGAACGACCTGTACATAGTTCAGGTGTTGGACACTTGAGTAATGACTATAGGCCAAATAGGAGATTGTTGGACAATTATGACTCATAGCATCACTATTTGTAAAAGACATGGTGTTTTTTGTACAAATTAACTATGTGACAAAGGAAATTGCTCTTGTATTATTTTGTAATTGGATTACTTGGATATATAAATGATAAAAGTCCATATGATTAGTTCGGAATTAATAAGATATAAGATAATATTAATCCATGAAAGATTTAATCATTAAATATCTCTAGTCGTAGTATTATCGAGACTGGATATTGATGATGCGGAATAGACTAGTATTACACTTATGCGTGTTATGGAAGCTTAACGGCATAGTTCTCATATATTTAAGTATTGGATACTTATGCAAGTTTGATAGGAGGTTCTGTTAGCTATTGGATTGGGAACAGCTTCGCTCTGGATAGACCCATCGGAGTCCCATTGGTAGTATGACTATGTGTCTATGGGAATCCGAATCAGGATATGTGTATGTTGTCTTAACCTAAGACTTACATTGCTAATACTTGTGACAAGCAGTATACTTTGGTTTTGGTTGTCTGGAGCTTTAACAGGTTCTGTGTATGCCTCTTCTGGGTATACTGAGAATCGTAGTGTATTAGGTGTGATGTCAAAATGGAAGTATCACTTCAGTCATATGGAGATGATGATCACGCAGGATACAGAACTAGTACTCTTAAATGTTGCAGCTATCGGGATAGTATGACTAGGTCATGATTATCCGATTGCAGAGACTAGTTGCTGATGATCCGATATATGCTTCGTATGGGGCAGACACAATTCCAACCATAGGCCTAGCATGTGACATCCGATACTGGATCGTAATACGCAATACTTAATATTCGTTGAATATTTCTGGAGAATTGGGTAGGTACGGTGCTTTGTTAGAAGCCAGCCATGACTTGTAAATCGGTAAGAATGTGGTACGGGGTACGCACGTATTCGGATAGTCCGACAACCAGATTTACTGCCAACATATCCAGGGATCTCTTGGCTCGCTTCCCAAAGATTCATCGATGACATTTGACTCGAACAGAATTAATCTGGGATTAATTATGAGAGAGAAAATTAATTTAGGATTAATTGCGGTAAGAATTTATCTGAGATAAAATTCGAAAATAGAAGAGGGAACACGATTATTGGAATTAATCGATTAAATAATATATTGATATATTAATTGATATCATATTTCCAAGTGGAATTAAAATTGGATTTTAATTCGGATAATATATAAAATTGGAATTAATTCGGAAGCGACTTTCGTAATAATTTTGCTAGGCATTACTATTTAATTAAATTAGATTTAATTATATCATGACGAAAAATTCGTTTAATCGGATTAAATGAACCCGAGCCCGAAGTGTGTTGAGCAAGCCATTCAAATTTTGAATTTAAAATGGACCCACTTCACTTACATCACTAGTCACTTTTTGGTGATGGAAGTGGTTGAGAGCATTAATTGTTTTTTTCCCCTCCAACAATTTGCCTTTGCTTTTTGGAAAAGTATATACACTTTTGCTTGTTGACTTTTGGTATAAGGTTTTAGAAACAAAATATCAAAAACTAAAAAACTCCCAATTCTCTCCTTGTTTTTTCCGTGAACTTAGGGTTCTTCCTCCATTGATTTTGCTTCAAGAATCAAGTGAGCTAGCACTTAAGAAGTCTTGTGAGGTGATAGGGAAACTCACCCTTAGGTTGAATTCACTCAAAGAAGGCTTGGAGCTTCCAACAAACATACAAAGTTTTGAATCTCATCTAATCAATTTAAGTTTTTTCGGCAAACTTTCTTGAATTATTCACACTAGAATCATGTTTAGGATCATTGGGCAAGTCTTAGAGACACTAACATCTGCTAAGCCATAAGAGGATTTACACCATATAAACTTATCTGTATAGATAAGCTTGGTCATTACGTCTGTAAGGTTCTCATTGGTGTGTACCTTCAACAAGTTCAAACTGTCTTATTCCAATACTTCACGAACAAAGCGGTATTGTACCCCTATATGTTTTGTTCTTGAATGAAAAGCTTGATAATTTACAATATACAAAGCACTCTGACTGTCACAAAATAAAAGAATCTTCTATTATTTATGCCTGAGTTCCTCCAGTAACAATTGAAACCAAATAGCTTCCTTGCAAGCTTGTGTAACTGCCATGTACTCGGCTTATGTTGTGGACAAAGCCACGAAACTCTGTAACTTAGATACCCAACTCACTACTCCTCCTACAAGTACAAACACATAACCTGTGGTGAATTTTCTTTTATCAAGATCTCCTGCAAAATCTGAATCCATGTAGCCTCTGACAACTAATTCTGATTCTCCATAATATAATGCAGCATCTAAGGTTCCTTTGATATATCTAAGGATCCTCTTAATAGTATTTCAATGCTCTCTACCAGGATTCGTCATAAAACGACTAACTACTTCCACTGCTTGTGTAATGTCTGGTCTTGTACAAATCATGGTGTACACTAAGCTTCCCACTGCTGATACATACGGTACTCGAGACATCTCATTCCTCTCAGCTTCATTGCTAAGACACATAAAAGAGGATAACTTGAAATTAACAGGAAGTGGGGTAGAAGTTGGCTTACAATCTTCCATGTCAAACCGCCGTAAGATTTTCTTCAAGTAAGTTTTCTGAAAAAGCCAAATTTTCCTCTTATTTTTGTCTCGGTATCTTTACATCCCTAGAATCTTATTTACTGGTCCCTGATCCTTCATGTCAAACTCCATAGCTAATTATGCCTTTAATTCTTAGACTCGATCTTTGTTAGGACATGCTACTAACATGTCGTCTATATACAAAGACAAGATTATGAAGTCATTATTTCCAAACCCCTTGTAATATGTATAATGGTTTGAACTGAGTCTGTTGTACCAAGGCAAATAATGAAGGAATCAAATCTCTTATACCAAAATCTCGGCGCTTGTTTGAGACCATATAAATATTTGCTCAACCTACGAACCAAGTTCTCCTTACCTATTTCAACAAAACCTTCTGGTTGGAGCATATAAAATTCTTCTTCAAGTTCTCCAAGAAGAAATGCAGCTTTTACATCCAACTGTATAGATGTAGGTAAAATATAGCACACATAGGCAGGACTACTCTGACTACTGTAAGTCGAATAACCGAAGAAAATATCTCGTTGAAATCAATCCCTTCTTTATGAGCATATCCTTTCACCACCAATCGTGCACGATATCGTTCCACTTGATTATTTCTATCTCGCTTGATCTTGAAGGCCTATTTATTACCAATGACTTTCCTTTTACGTGGCAATGGAACTAGGTCCAATGTATTATTTCCATGTAAAGCTTCTATTTCTTCTTGCATTGCTACCACCCATGAAGATGCATTTACATCTTTTGTAGCTTCATGGAAAGTTGATGACTATCCATCCTCCGTTAGAAGACGCTATGCAATTGTAGCATCCCCAATCCGGGAGATGTCACCGGCAGGGGATAACAGTACTAACCTCATAAGTCTCTGACTATCTAACCACAACAGATGCTATCACATTTTTCTTTATGGGACTGTAGCCCAACTCGAAAACACTGAAAACAAACTTAATATTAACTATTGTACTTAGTAAAAATTATTTTTACAATGACTACACATAACAAAAACTGATACAAGACTCATACTTGATTATGAATAGACTCTCACTCAATCTCTGACTCGTACTAGTGGACTTTATACCTAGTGATTGCATTATTATTCGTCCTCCTACAAGAAAACCTGTAACTATAGAAAACTGGGAGTGGGGGGTTAGATCATCGTACGATCTAATTGAGTGGACTACAAAGTTGAAATGCTGCAATAAAAACATTTATTTCTGAAATCAAAATCTGAAACTTTTTTTCTGAAAATTTCTTTTGAAATCTCTTTTATAAAACTTGTCTTTCTGAAAACTTATTTTGAAACTCTGGTTTCTAAAAACTGTTTCTAAAATCTAGTTTCTGAAAACTGTTTTATGAAAATATGAAAATTATAGCTGATCTATGTCTGAAAAACCTTGACGTATGAGGGCGTTACGTATCGCCATCCCCCCATACATCTAACTATAGGCAGTAGTACAAATCCATGACTTTGGGGCATTACATATCGTCATCCCCCAAATCATGCCACTATTGTCTCTGAAACTGGTGGTCTTGGGGCGTTACGTTTCATCGTCCCTCAAGCCACAAAACTAGAACTAGGGATGTGGATCTATGCTATCACCCAAGCTTTGAAACTAGGGTCTAGGGGCGTTACGTATCGCCGTCCCCCTAGCCTGCTCTAGGATCTGAGAGCGTTACATATAGTCTTCCTCTCAGTCCTCTACATATGCACATGTCTATGTCCGTCAATTTCATCTCTGTATAAGTTAATATTGGGGTGAGTTTTTCCCCCAAGCCCCGAAAAACATAAAAATCATACTTTGAGTCTCAAAACTGTACATAATATTTTCTGAAAAATATTTACTTTCTCAAACATAACTTTATATGAAAACAACTGTAAAGAAAATCTTCTAACGCCATAAAATGTAAAATATAAGTCTGAAATAAAATAATAATTAGTTTAAAAGAAGAGTGTCCACTCACTATTTTGGAATATGGCTGATATTGGATCCTTTTTCAAAAAAAGTTGTGATTCCTGTGGATAATCTAAGATTAGGAACTTGATTAACATCATCGTAGTAAAATAATCCTCGATACTTCTCAATGCTTAAATATACATCCATATATTATATACTTGAGGCTTATGATGATCATAATTTGATATAAGATATGTTTACAAACTGATTCGAGACCCTAGGGGTGGTATCTAACACGCTAAGGCAGAACTAGAGGGTTTAAAACTGATTCTGGGAAGTTCTGTGCCTTGCATCGCGATGCAAACCCTTGCGCATCGCTACGCGCAGCATCCAGAAGCATGTCTTCATTTTCTTCTTGTGTCGCGACGTAAAGTCCTTCAGCGTCGGGACGCGACCTTGGTTTCCAGGATTCTGTTTTGCATCTTCAAGTTCATCCAATACACCAATCATCAAATTGCATCCCATACCAACATTTCCATACTAAAATTCAATGTTCAATACGTCATATATCATTCCATTTCACATTTATTAAACCACCAATTCATCAACAAACGAATTTTAATCTATTTCACACACTTCACCAAATTATACCCAAAAACATCCTCAAATCTTCCACAACACTTCCAATACACAATCCATCAAATTACATCAACTCCACACATACTAAACTACCATTTTATCATCATTAATTACTCATTCAACTACCTAACCATCATTACTAATTAAATATTTAAACTTCCCAAACTTAGACAACTTACCCCATAATCAATTTCTTTATTAATTAACCACTAATATGCAACACATAACATGCCAATGAAACTACCATAAGATTATTTAATCAAAATTTCATAACTTAAAATTTGCGTCAAGATTGTTGACCTCACTTTTGTTAGATCTTCCCCATTCCTTAAGTTCCATGGATGCCCAAGCTTCTTTACTTCTAACTCTCTTTTTCTTTCTTTCTTTCTTTTCTTCTTCTTCTTCTTTCTTCTTTCATCTTTCATCTTTCATCTTTCTTCTTTCTTCTTTCTTCTTTCTTCCCTCTTTTCTTCCTCTTATCACGTCTTCTTCTTTCTTTTCTTTTCATTTCATTTTAATTTTTATGAATTAGTGAATAATGAGTCCTTTATATAGTGGGGGTTGTATGATATTTGGAAGGTTAGGGAAAAGTGTAGAAGTGTGTAAAACATTTGAGATTTTTACATTTGACCCCGAAATCACTATTCATTCAAAATTTTGACTTGTATTTTTGACATATTTATGGTCAGATTTTGTAAAAATGTTCAACATAGAAGTTGTATGAAAAAGTTACGCCCCAAATACCACAGGCTGTCCAAATGGGAACATTGTACAGTCTCATCCCGGGACTTTAAGGATTTACCGATTGTCCCCAAAGACATGCCATGAGTGAATTTGAGTCGCAACATAATTTATTTTATGTGCTTCATCCCGTATGTAATAGTACCGCTATAGGCAATAGTAAAAACTATTGGTCGTTACAGCAATGTTACTCTTCGTATCATACTCTGAGTGCCAACCTGAAGGTCTTTTCTCTTGAGTTGATTGATGAACTTCAGAAACTTCAAACTCAATTGGTTCTGGTACCTCGTGCTCTGGTGCTGCTTTAGAAGAATCTGAATTTTCTTGTTCTGAATTATTTTCCACCAATACTGTTGTAGTTTATGTACTTTTTTTTTGAAATGCTATCATTTCATTCTTTTTACAGTTGATCTTCTACAAATATCACATCTCTGCTGGTAATGATATTGTAGGTAGTGGGATCCCACAAGCGATACCCCTTTACTCCATCAACATAACTCAAGAAAATATATTTCTAGATTTTAGATCTAGCTTTGTTCTTTCTTGAGCATTGTACATCATGTATACATGACAACAAAAAATGTGAAGAGATAAGTAATCAGTTGGATTTCCGCTCCACATCTCCATCGTGTCTTCAAATATTTGGCAGTTGATAGAGATCTATTTACAATATAACATATTGTCGGAATTGTTTCTGCCCAAAATTATTTTGGTAGACTAGTTGTTATGAGCATAGCTCTTACTCTTTCCAGCATCGTTCTACTCATCCTTTCTGCCACCCCATTTTGTTGAGGAGTGTATGGTGTAGTAGTTTGCCTTTTGATACTTTATTGCCGACAATATGCATCAAAATCCTTGCTATAATATTCTCCTCCATTATTTGTCATTAAACACTTGATTCTCCTTCTAGTTTCAACTTCAATTTGTGCTTTGAAATTTTTAAAAATTGGCATCACATTTGACTTGTTTTTGATCGGGTACACCCAATATCTTATAGAATAGTCGTCAATAAATGATACAAAATACTTTACTTTCCCCAGATATTGAACCAGTGCTTTCCAAACATCAGAGTGAATCAATTCTAAAATGGTTTTACTCTGGGAACTTGACTTGCTAAATTTTAATCTGTTTTGCTTACTTGTAACACAATGCTCACAGAACGATGGATTAACTACTTACAAGCCTAGAAGTAGCCTTTGATTGACGATAATCTTCATTCCTTGTTCTAACATGTGGCATAGATTCTGGTGCCATAACATATAAGCTTCCTCTCCAAAATCCAGTGATGTTACTAATACAGTTGCTTCATGAATCGAGTCCCCAAGAGTATATACAAGTTTGCTGAGATCTTTTCAGCTTTCAAGATAAGTAAGTGCTCCTTTCACCATTTTTAATACCCCGTTTTCAACAATGGTCTTGTATACGAGGTCATCTAATTGTCCAACTGACGGAAGATTTTCTTCATTCCCATAACATGTCAAAGATCTTGTATAATACGGATGGTACCATCGTACATATTTATTTTGATAGCTCCAATCCCAGTATTTTTCAAGGCATGATCATTGCCTAGAAAAATCGATCATCTCAAGACAGGTTCATAATGATATAACCATTCTCTCCTAGAGGTCATGGATCATGTTACTGCAGAATCAACCAACCATACATCATTTAGCTGTTTTCTGCTATCATTGGACATCATTGCTACTTCACTGTAAATTGTGTCACCTTCTTCAGAAGTACTCGCAACACATCTATAAGATTTTGTTTCAATAAGAGATTCTTCTGTACTATTCTTCAAATTCCAACAATCTTTCTTGACGTGCCCTTTCTTGCCACAGTTGTAGCATTTAACATTCTTCTTACTTTTTGATTTCGATTTTCCATGGTTTTGAATCCCACTTGAGCCATATTCCGTTGATCTTCCTCTTGTCATAGCCAATGCTTCTACTTGTTGCGAACTAGATGATCGGTCTTCCTTATTTTTGTGCCTAGAATCTTCTTCTAGCAGCTGGAACTTCGTCAAAGACTAAATTACCAGTGACAATATTACTTGTCAAGTTGATCATACGAATCAGACAGACTTTAAAGTAGAATCTCTGCACGTTCATTTGATGATATATTATAATTCAACACGTTCATTTGTTGATATATTATAATTCAACACAGTGAGTTGGGAAAATAGTATATTCAAGTTGCTGATGTAATCCGTCATGGATGTGGACTCACTCATTCGAAGAGTGTAAAGTCTCCTTTTTAAGAAGATCATATTATGTAGTGACTTTACTTCGTACAATTTGGTAAGTGCATCCCAAATATCTTTTGCAGCCATCTTCTCTGCAATACTGGATAACACATAATCTGCTAAGGCTAGATGGAAGTTGCTTATAGCGTTGTCATCCATATCCTTCCATTTTTCATCATTCATTCCATCTGGTATCTCTCCAATTACCGCTAAGCAATTGTCTTTTCTCAATATTGTTTTTATTTTTAGTTTCCATAAGGAAAAATTGCTCTATTTGAACTTCTCAATTTCAAACTTTCCTGCCATGTTTCTGATGACGACCAGCTTCTCACTTGAACCGGTTTTACTATTTCATTGTGAATAGTACCGTATAAAATACCATATACGTGAATAATATCATATACATGAATAGTACTTTATCGCATATGTGAACAGACTCCGTAAATAATAACTCTAAGCCTGAAGTGATGATACCACTGTTAAGAGATCGTGGCCTGAAGCTGGCACGCAAGTAAAGTGAAATTGAAAATGATTATTAGTTCAGGAGGCTTTGCCTACCATATAATATTACAAAAATAATTAGGAGGCTTAGCCTACCATAAATATTAACAATAAAGTAATACAATGGGACACAGCTTTTACGTGGTAAAATCCTTAATGTGAAGGAAACATCCAGGGGCATAAGTAGAAGGATTTCATTATAGTAGAAAAAATTTTACAACCTCTCTTTAACACAAAAAAGTGAACAATCTAATTCTCTCTCAGAATAGAAGAACTATATCTTAAGAAGAAACTAAATTTTCTCTCTGAGAATACAGATGATTTGGTTGAGAATGAGATGAAGAAAATCATGAAATGAAGCCTCTATTTATAGGCATAAGATTCACTATACAAATACTAAATTCTAATTTTTTATTATTTTCTTTTTAAGCATGTGAGTCTCACCCAAAATTTTAATATATTTTTCTTTCTCTATCACACCTTTCAATGCTAACTTTGAGCACTGAAAGGTGCAATTTGCTCAACAAATTGTTCCTCTTAAGGATAGAGTATCAATTTCTTCAATTAAAAAAAAAAATTGAAAGAGGTAAATGTTCTTTTTCCGTTCTTAACTTTTAAGTTAATTACACAATTTTTCCTATATTTATAAAAATTATTTAGGTATATGTTATATACTTTTTTCCATTAAAATATACCTCATGATATTCTATTTTTTTCTTCAAACTGGTTATATGTCTGATTTGTTAGAATTCTAAATTATATTAGACACAAATATTATTTTGGTTTTGGAAAAAAATTAAATTCAATAATATAAGTGTAGGTCGTGCCTAGTACTCAAGGCGACCCTCAGTATAGGTAGGCGAAGCGACCGTCTATAGTCCTCAATTTTTTTATTATATTTCCTAAAAAACTAATAGTGAAGGGCGTATTATTATTATTTTTGTAACTATAATATTATCATATGGTAAGAGGCCTTAAAATATAAAACATAACCGCAATATCCTACAAAAGGGAATATGCCCATCACATCCCTATATTTTTCTTTAATTTCCCATCATATTCCTATAATTTGGAAAATATCTCAAAACACCATTCTTCTAAAGTTTTTCTTAGTTTGGCAATTTTACACTTGAAAATTTAAAATTATTAAAATAAATGACAAAACTTTCTTTTTTAACAAATAATGAAAATTATTTAAATTTAGAATGATTTAAATTTGTCAAACTAAATAAGAACCTTTTTTTTACAACAAAGGAAAATTATTTAAATTAAGAATGCTTAACTATATTATAATTATTTAATTATTATTATTCAAATTAATATTGTAATTATTAATCATGTAAAATGTATTTCATATGATAGAAAATATTCGAATATTAAGTTAGAGTATTGCTGTCAATTTTAACATTTATAATTTAATCAAGGAAATGTTTTAGATATTTTCATTTATTTGAATTTAGTGGTGATTATACATAAACATATAAAAAATTAATTTAAAGAAATAAAAAGTTAATAATTATGTATAAAAGTTAAAATTTTCAATCCGAGCATAATTGTTAATATATTTTAAATTATTAAAAAGTTAATTTGATTTTTTTGGTTAAAATCTATGTAATTCACATTTTTTGTTTAAATATTTTTATAATGTTAATTATCTAAATTGAATAGGGGTTAAAATGTCAAATTCTATTAATAATATAGGGATGCAATGAGTTTTAGAGCCAAAATATAAGGATGTAAATGTAATTTATCCCTTACAAAATTTCAAAGCAATATCAACTAAGTGTTCTCCTTTTACTCCTTTAAAAAAAAAGATTCAAAAATATAAATGAAAATTTATTAAGATAGACACAAATTAAACGATGAACATAATAACTTAAGGATATATAAATGAGTTGAGATATAATTATTGGAAAATTGAGTACATTCATATTCAAATTTACAAAGTTATATAAAAGAAATATAAACTGAATACAATAAACAAAACTCAAATATGCAACAAAGAAATATTGTAGAACTTGAAATTTGAGTTCAATACTCGAATGGATTAACTTGACATAGATAAGAATTTGATTTCTTCACTTTAAGACAAAATCAACTCTCCAGAATACAACTATTACTTCTTGATGATAGACGTACTTCAAATTAATAAGAATAATAAATTCTATTAACACTTATGCCCACAAATGGGCTCTTGTAGATAGTTCTGTGTAGAATAAGAAAGAAAGAAAGAATGTGGAGGATAGATGAGTGAATTATAAGAGTTTGTATATCAAATAGTGATGTAACCCTACATTGAAAATGTAAAGGGAGAATAGAAAGTTTATAAATAAACTTTGCACATTTATATTAAATTGGAATTAGAAGACTTGGACTTGGATGTATGGTTGGTATGACAATTAATATATTTAATATATATTAATTGGGCCTTGGGATTAACTAGCCTTCCGTCGAACTACAAGCACAAGAGTAGGATTGCTGTTTTGTTGTTTGATCACTTGTATTGTAAGTTTCCTGTTGATTTGATATTGATTAATTGTCTATAATATCACTGTTTTTGATTTGTATTTTATTTGAAAGGTTCCGTTTCAATAAAATATTTTAAATTCGTTGATTGTTGTTCAACATGAATGATCCCAGCAAATTAAGTGCCTGCTTGTAGACACGAAGACCAAGTGTCTGCCGCTGCAAATCTGTGACTTCTTAAAATTTCCATCGCGTTGGCTATGCAGGGAAAGATGGTAAAGTAGTTTAAGGATCATGACATCCTCTTTGTGTTCCGGTCAGCTAAAGCGGCCTCTGCAACTCTAGAGGGTAAAGCACTCAGTGTTGTTTGGAGGACCCAACAGTATATAGCAGAGAAGAGCTTTTGGCAGGTTTGCAGAATGAGGCAGAAGAGAGAGTGAAAATGACAAGGACCCGTCAATTCAAATGGTCCGTCTGTTGATGGAATTATTGTAGAAATTGCAACACCTAAGAATATAATTTTGGGGTATCCTAATGTAGGGAAAAGTTCAACCATCGATTTATTGGTGGGACTTAAGAACCTTATATGGAGGAAATTCATGGTTCAGGTCTCATTCCACACAAATTAATGTGATGTAATAATGTGGAATAATCACTCACGTGATGGTGAGGCTTCTTACGGGATAAAATTCTGAGGGTTCAAAAGATTAGGTCGTTGGGTCAATCCTTGAGCTGCACAATATTTGAGGCCAAATCAGGCAATTTTGAGGGATTTCATTGTTAGGAAGCTGCCTCAATTGGAAGATGCTAAAGGACTCAGCTTGTCTGAAATACAAGAATCAGATGCATTGATGTTACAGTAAACGAAGATGGAAGTGCTTCTGTTCTCATTTTAAATGGCCAATGGGATTGCTTCAAAAAAGGGTCACAATTAAGGAGGCCGGTGCATCCTATAAACAACACAAGAAGCCTCGGAGGAAAAAGGACCGATCATGGAAGTGATGGAATACCTGAACGAGGCACAAAATTACTAGCATTGACGTTGCCCGTGATTGTTATTTTTGTGGCGAATTTCTTTGGTTATTGGTGTAAGAGTGTAAAGATGATGTTACAGGTAGCTATAGCTATGCCTATGGGCGGCATCAGGAGTGGCTGAAAGTGCGATTCGAAGGTTCATGAGTTTATACATATCCTGGTGGATAATAGTGAAGTGTTTTTTTTTTTTTTTTTCAATTCTTGATCTTTAGAGGCAAATTTAATCTAAAAAAAAAATCTCTTTTATACTTTTTTTTTAAAATAGAATTTTTACTAGTTTTTTGTTGTGACTGTGTTCCTAATAGGCTGTTGATATGATGATTATCACGAGTTGACAAGAATGAGTTGTTTTAAAAATTATCATATTTCGCTATCTAAAACTTTAATTACTTTTCTATCAAATTTGGACACCCAAATTTGTTCACTCTTAAAAATATCCTTTTTTCTCCGTCCCTAAAACTTTAATATAAATAAATATTAGATTAATAAATATTATTAATTTTTTTATTACCAACATTAACAGCCGAAAAAATAAACTGAACAGAAGCGAAGCATGATCTAGAACCTTTTTCACAATTATCAGAAATCCAATCTTTTAAAGATACGAAAAATCTCCTATAACTCAACAATATACGTGTTATACATTCTTCTTCAATCATCCTCACTAATTATGATCAGGAGCTATTTTGGCTTGCTTAACAAGGCAAATCACAACAGTTGAAAGGCTCTTTCTTGACACAACAAAAAAACCTTTTTCTTACAGACATGGGCACAATGTACATCCAGAGTCGCCTCCTGACTCCCAAGAAACCACCCATAGTTGTCGATCACAGCCCTCCGGTACCAACCAGTTAACCTCGCTTTACAGGCCTTTGAACGTAAGATTTGTTGGGATCCTCAGTTTTAAGCTTTGGAGGTCGAATTTCTCCTTTCTTACCCTGCTTATATAAAACATGGAGATTATGTGTCTAGTGCTTTCCTGAAACAAGATTAATTGTTTCATCCGAAAAAGCAAAAATCAGGATTATCTAATCTCACCTTCTTTCCTGTCTTCATGAAGTCTCTCCAACTAGAAACCTGAAATATAAAATAAAAAGGGGAAGAATATGATAACAAACAATTCAAATTGACCTGTCAACGTATTTATATGGCGGCACTTCATCACAGAACCATTTCATGTTCTATCACTAATGGAGGTCCACCGAAAAAGAAATAAATAAATGTCAAAGTAAACAGTAAAGAAATAAGTTCAGCAAGGAACATAAGCACATGCCCTTTTTGCTCCCCAGAAAGAGATGAACTACTACTACCATTTTTTCAGAACATCTGGAGAATTAATAATTAAATAAGAACTAAAAACTATTCATATTTCTCCTCTTCTAGGATTTGGGCTTAAAATTATACCGTTACTCTATATTACCAACTTTTAAACCTGAACATTATCCGCTGGAAAGAGACGTACTCATTTAGTAAGAATGTTAACTATTAGAAGACTCAAACCATTGCAAGATGAAATTACTAGCATTAAAGAATTACCTAAACGACAACAACAATTGATACATGTGAGTTTATTCAATTACCTTCAAAAATTTGAGACGTAGCCAAAACTTATAACACAACACAATACCAAACCTTCAGTAAACAACAATTCAAGTTCAAAAACTTCTTCCCCTCTGTAAGTTGGTCCAAACTAAGATTATAAATTTAGTTCATTGAACCAATATCAAAGGCATGTCATCATGTGAATAAAAAGAGGGAAAGAAAAGAACAAACCCGCTGTTCTCTTGTTCCTTCCCACTGCTCCTCGTGCTCGCGCTTTCTTTTCCACATTTCTTTTTGTTCTTCTTCATCCTTCTTCAATCTACCTTCCTCTTCTGATATCTACAAGAGTACAAAAGGAGAATATTAATGTATAAAGGTCTGTGATAAAGGTAAAAAAGAAAACGAGAGAAATGGTGGGCTTTCATTATACCCTCATCTGCATTTTCCTCCTCCGCCATTCTTGTTCTGTTAATATTTCTCGAACCTTCAATTTCAGCTCTCGCTGAAACTCCTCTGATCGTTCATATTGTTGCTCATACTTCCCCTAAATTTTTAAACAACAATAAAAGTCAATAGGTGAACAGAAAATTAAGGACACTGTAATCTGAAAAGAAATAACATACAAAAAAAAGCATCAATTCAATGAACAAACAAGATATGAAGCTGAAAACAACAAAATTGAGTTGTTGGAACAACAATACGTCTTTCAAGCAAAGGTCAAAAGCAAAAGATTAATAATAAATTCATAAGGTTGGAATATGGAATACGGTTAAGACCCTTTCATAACTGTAAGGCATTGAACCAAATAAACTTGTAACCTGCAAGGTCATCACACAATTGGTCCTACTGCTACTAATAAAACTGACAGCAGGAAATCAACTATGAGGACATCACTACAGTTTCTTGATGTTTGGAAATAGTATTAAATAAATTTTCACATTAAAAATTTGTGTGTAACCTCTACATATGATGGGCTTCAGTTTTGGATCAAGAGGAAAAACCTCTCAAGGTAATAAAACTCGCGAGAGCCCCACACCCTTTTGGTAACAAAGAAGATCCAAATCCATCCAAGTAATCAAGTCATCATTCCACACCATTTACTACTATACAATTCAGTGTATCAAATATATAAGTATATCCTAGAATGTTTTGCAGCTCCCTAACATTTGAATTTGCCTGAAATAATACAACCCTCAACCTCCACTAACGTTGAAAAAAATTTCAACTTTAGAAATATTAACTACAGCAATATATAACTAATCAAAAGTGGTTCATTCAATCATAGTAATCTGGAATAACTGAAAAACATATAGGTACACACAACATATATAGAGGACACAAACATAAATGAAACCTCATATACCTCATCAACTAATGACTTTATTTTCGAAGCTGCATCTTTCTTCAACTGCTTCTTTCTCTTTGCTCTAAGTTCTTCTGCAGATCATACAAATTAGGAATAAGTTTCCAAATTGATATCACTACTGTCGAGGAAAGAAATGGAACAGTATAAAAAAAATTTGTGATTCATAGTCTTAAACAGGAACAAAACCAAAATGGGACGATGCCATATATCAGGATTTCAGAATAAGACAGTACAAAATTCCATGCAAGCAGCAAATTTAGCAATAAATTTCAACACAAAGTACTACAGTATGCATTCAGAGCATATCACATATCTAATCATACAACAAAGAAATGTAAAAGGAATAAACAAGCAAAAACCCATCATCAATAACCTCGGAAAATGACATGGATAGCAGTTAACATTTAAACATAACATGATTATTAGAATTTAGTATGACTTGTGAGTGCCAGCTAGTTCAGTTGGTAAAATCTCTTTACTGGAAATAAGAGGTTCCCGTTTACATGGATGGGGAGGGAAATTGGGTGGATATATAAAGAAAAGGAATTTAGTACTGACCTCTTGCAGCATTGACTTGGGTAAGAACATAATCCCTTTCTTGTTCATCTGATAGTAGTTGCTGGGCCTTTGCCAATGCTACTCACAAATCAATAGCATCATGTTGGTGAACAACTCAATTATACATTTGGCATAAAAATAAATATTCATATGACTCAATGCATTACATGATTAGCTTCAGTATTCCTCTATTTTTCCATGCATCACATATTAACAACATTCAATCAATAAGAGATCCGGTATTCAACATGTAAATGCATAAAGTAATATCTAGAAGCATCCATAGTAGTGATAGCAAAAACTTCCTGCATATTCCGTTACTGAGAAACTAAGATCCAAGCTTGGAGTTGTAATATCTAAAATCTACAATTTATTTCCTCCTTGATACCTAGCACTTGGCCAACATACGAATAAATTAATAGAAGCAATTGAGAGGGGGAAGGACGAGGTTCCAAATAGAAAACGGGACAATAAATAATAGTCACACATAAAAGCAAACTCGTAATATTCAAACGAAGAAAATCTAACCCTAAATTAAGATGAATGACAACAGGAGGTATAGATTATTGCCACAAATACCAGATTATATAATGAAAGCTAGATCATCTTATACATTATGGGAAATATAACACAGGAAAACGAAAAAGTGCATAAGATACCCACTTAACTAAATCAATTTACACCCGTGTGGATATCTCGGGCACTTTTTACATTATGATGGGTATGATAGAATATCAGTGTCCGAAAACAAGTGCCCGGTGGCCTAGGGACGCCGTGCCTAGCCCCAAATCATTGGGGGTAGGTGATGCATCGAAATGGCCAGCTTTTTCTGTCCATTTTGCGACAATTTCGTCACCAAAAGCCGCGGTCGACTACCGCCGATTTGAAACTCCAACCATAATTGAATTGATTTCATAATCATATCCCAACTCTAATTTTACAAAATCAATGCTCTATCTCATAAATTTCAAAAAGCCCTAATTTTCAAGACATAAACCATAATTTCTTAAAAAAAACCCTAATTGCTTCAATTCTTGTTGGTTTCTCATCAAATTGACCATCTAAAAACCTTTTCTATCACTCAAACAATATTTTCCTATGATCAACTTGTCCAAATTTTCCCAAAACTTGAAATCCCCACATTGACCTCAAACCCTAATCTTAATTCTCTAACTGCCAAGGAATTGTCTAGGCCCCGTGTTGGGCTGTCGCCCAACTAGTACCTAGCATGTTTTGAAACATTGTAGAATAGAAAAAGTGCATGACATTTTAGGACAAAAGAAGAAATCTACCACTCACATCCTGACTCTGGCGAAATTTCTACTATGTCAAACATACAGTTTGCAACTTCAACAAGTATTTGCGATCTTTAAAAAAATCATTTTTTTCTTACTCCAAACCCTAGCAGGCTCAAACCACCGCCCCTCAAGAAGAGTCGGGCCAGAGGACAATCATTAGGAATGCGCCGAGGCACAAAGGCGCGGCTGCGTGCGCCTTTGAAATGCACCTAGGCTCGCCTCATTAAAATCTGTGAGAAAATCCTTCCCCGAATTGACCCACCTAATCCGGAATCAAGTTGTATAACATTTCTTTAATAAGTTAAGATAGGTTTCGGGTTAACTTTAAATTTCGACAAACACATTAATATGTATTATTAGTATATGTATTATGGTTATTGTTTTTGATAATTTTTCCATGATCTCTCTTTGTTTTAGTTGACTGGATAATTATATTTTTTCCTGCAATTTGTGCCTCACATTCATCAGGCGCGCGTCTAGGCCCTAGGACCCTTTGCGCTTTAGTGCTCCTTATGCCCTCAACAACACTACTCCAAACAGATCATGGCATGAGAAATGGTATCATTAACTTCTTAACCGTATCCTTCAAATTTCCATATCTAGCGTGCCCCATTCCCAAGTTCTCACAAATTTGACCCATCAAAAGTTTGAATTCTGAAACTGCAACTATACAAGAACAATCACAAAAGAAGCATTACACTGATAGCTTAAATGGGTTATAAACAACGGATGCTGTTACACATATCCTAAATTACACTATTTGTTTTTTTTATTAACCCAAAATCTAGATCTGGAGTCTTCTACAACACAATTGAAGCAGTGTTCTAAAAATCAGGCTAGCCGGCTGCCTAGGCAGTCCTAGCCCGTTCCGAATATGGAGAAAATCAGCCATCTAGGCGGTCTGCGGATCTAGGCAAGTTCTAGGTGGGTTGGTCAAAAAATTGTGTTATGGGTATAATATCTGATCCCGATCCATTTTTCTATTTTATTTTATCATAAAATCGCAAATATAAGACACTGACTTGATCAAATTAGGCTTGTCGTAATTATTGAATTGATCAGTTAAAATAATTATTTTTTATAGTTCTTTTCAATGACAAACTCCTTTGCTTTTGATCATATATTGCTCCACTTGTTTATGGGTTGTTCCAAGGTATAACGCCATTGTAAATTGCATAAGACAAGAAAGATGACATGAGTATAATTTTTTCCAAATAAAGAAAGATGACTTAATTCTCTTTTTTTTCCAAATAATCAATTACATAATTACCAAGGTTGTTAAAGGCGAGAGGCGCACTGAGGCGATCAGAGCCAGAAAAGCGAGGCGCAAGGCGAGGGGCGCGAGGCGCACGCCTCACAGACACGAGGCGCACGTTTATTAATAATAATTTTAAATTTGTAATATATGCATTATTAACTTGTAAATATAAAAAAAAAAATAGTAAATAGATAATAATATTTTGTCATATACTCTACTTTTATATTACTTCTACTTGTCTAACTCATAATACTTGACAAAATATACACAGTTCAAAACTTCAAATTCAAGAAAATAATAAAAACAAACGTAATTAAAAATACGCATAGTTCAAGTTCAAGAAAATGAAAAACAACAAGCATTAAAAAAACATCTGCTGAAAAAATATAACTGAAAAATAATCGTTAATAAAGAAAATATAAAAGAAAGAATCGTAGATAAAGAAAATGGAAAAAATAAAGAAAAAATATGAAGAAAGAAACAAAGCTAAAAAAAGTTCAAAAAAAAGAATTGTAAAAGAAAAAAGAAATACAAATGTAAAAGAAAGAATTGTAAATAAAGAAAATGCAAAAAAAAAAGAAGAAAGAAACAGAACTATAAAAGAAAAAAGAAACATAAATATAAAAGAAAGAATTGTAAATAAAGAAAATGAAAAAATAGAAAAAGATGAAGTAAGAAACAGATTTGGAAAAAAAAAGTGTAAAAAATTGATGAAAAAACTGGAAAACCATGATGCGCGCGCCTCCGTGCGCCTCGCTGCGCCTCACTGCGCCTCACTGTGCCTCGCTGGAATCGCCTCGCCTCGACTGGATAGATGCGCATCGGCGATCGCCTCGTGCGCCTCTCGCCTCGAGGCGCGCCTCAGTGCGCCTCTAACAACACTGATAATTACAAATTTTTTGAATAAAATAATAAAACCATCTAATACCCGCCTAATCCGTCCGTTTAGGAGCCGCCTAAGAGCCTAGGCGCTCTCTCATCGCCCTACTAGTGCCTAGCGTTTTTTAAACATTTATAACAAAATGGTCCACATGAAACAAAGGGAAATACAAATTACAAAAGCTCAAAGGACCAATTTCCAATCTTAAAGGGTTACACACAATGGCACTCTGCTACCTCCCAACCTCAAGGTTCTACTAACATCCTTTGTCCTTGCTATATAAGTACATCCTTATAAGGGGACCAGAGGTAGCCAATGGGCCGGCATTTCCCCCATTTGTTGTTATTTTTTCATTTTAGTGATTTTTTTTTGTTTATAAAATATATAAAATTTAAATAGCTTGTTAAAACATCAAAATAATCAAAGTATTTTAAAATATAAATTATAATAAAATTAAAATTAAAATTATCAAAATTACAATACATCCATAACAGTAATTGATTACAATGAAGTATATTAAAAAAATAACAGAATTTAAAAAAATGGATAACATAATACTAGTGACAAAAAAAAATAAATAAATAAAACAAACAACATATCTTTAAATAATAATACAATTCAATTCTAACAATTTAGAATTTATACGACATCAGTTAATGATACAATTTCAATTTGAGATAAAACACAGTATTAATTTAATATTATTAATGCAATTTCATTTATCTAAAGAATAAGTGAGTGTAGTAGTGCAATTCAATTGAAATTAAGCTATAAAATTTGAATCGTGCTTTTTGTGTGCTTTTTCTCGTGCCGTGTTTTGGCCTGTCTCAAATTGTGTCCTGCTTTAATGGCACGCATGCCTAAAATCTAAGCCTGACCCGACCCACATGCATGTCGTGTTGGGCTCGCATGCCTTGACAATGCGTGCCCTGCCTGTACGGAAGCGTGCAGTGCCCGCAGGCCCAATGGGCAGCCCAACCTATTGGCCACCTCTAAAGGGGACTATAATAACACCAAAACATCTTTGCGAAAAAATGCTCATAGAGTCTACCATTCATCCCAACAGCGACCATTCTTAACAGGCCTCATATTGTAAGTTAACACTTATCACTTTATGAGGAATTCAAATCAACCAGACTCAATGTCAGCAGAGTCGGTGAACATTCAGATTAGAACAAGTAAGCCCTTTACGTTCCAAGCCTAAGATTTATGTTGATGTGATATACCTCAAAAAATAATTATTGACGCTAGTTTCTAGAAAAATAATAGTAAGCCGCATGCCTTAGTTCCAGCCAATCTTTCATCATAGATCATAACCACAATATTTCTCCCGACAAACATTGTTTTCTCTCTTCAACTTTATTACTTATTTCAGATAATCATCCTAATAAAGCATAAATGCTAAACATGATGTCATATTCTCTTTCAGCAGGCAAAATAATTAGCAGCATAGAGTACCTCCAAAAGCTTCCTTTGCTTGTGGATGCTTGCACTTATCAGGGTGAACCAGCAAGGATAACTGCAAGTGTTTCACATAAAAACATGAACGAACTAGCCAAATCACTAGCTAAGAAATTTTCTTATCAGTTTTAAAATTATTTATATTAAAAAAAAATTACCTTGCGATACTGCTTTTTTATTTCATCTGGAGTTGCATCAAAAGGCAGGTTTAGATACTCAAATGGGTTAAGCTTGAAGCATGAAAGAATCCTGTTTTTACCACATTTTATCTTATCAGAACATATGGATATAAACAAATTAATCTTGTAAAACACTATAATTAATACTTCAATAGCATAATATCATCATTCACACCCTATCTACAATCAAAAGCCATTGGAAATAGAAAATATTTATAGATATGATTAAATATCATTAAACAATCTTGCCAAAAACCCTAATTGAGAAATAACCAGAGAAATCGTAAACTAAAATATCGTAGAATGAATATGAAATTACGATTCAGCAATGAACGAAACATAGAGTTATACAAAATAACGCAACGTGAGAAGCTATTGAGAAATGAACCTGCGGACTTCGTTATCTCTTTCAACTTCGCTGACTTCGGCGAAGAAGCTTTTGAGAAGCAAATCGTCGTCGGCGCTAGTTTGTGCAGCGGCGTCGCCCATCGTTCTTTTGCTTAATTGAAATATCTCTCTGGGTCTCCTCTGTCTTTGGCTTTCTTTCTTTTTTTTTCCCTCTTTCTAGGTTCTAGTAGGAGAAGCTGCTTTGCCCCACAAAATTATCAAGGAAAATCCAAAAGAGGAGACGGTTCATTTTGTGATTCGGCCTAACAAGAGAATCCGGCCCGAATTGGTTGGACCGTATCAATTAAAATGGCGTTAAGAGTTCCGCTAGAGTCGACGGCAAAATTAGAATTTAAATCTAATAAAATTTTAATTATAATATAATTTTTATATTTTATATCAATTATCGATAATGTCATTTTTTGAACCCGCGCACTCAGAAACTCAAAGCCAACTCTGGTTAGAGTAGGGACAGTTCATATTTCGTATTATATTGTGTGTGATTTTTATGTTAATTTTAAGTGTACAAGTAATTTATCCGTCATTTATAATTTCTTTAGGTAGTAACTAGTAAGATATTATTCTTTTTAGAAGTTTAGGGTAATCCATTTCCAAATCTTTAATTCCTCAAAATTTTATTTTTGATGTGTTTTAAATAAGGTCGGTCCCTGAATTACTTTGAATTTTATAGGATCCTAAACGAGTTCTTAACATGAGATCTCTACTGATAAAGAAAAAAAATATATGTCATATTATACCCTAAATTTGAAATTTTCTTAACATCATAATTTGAGTCAAATTTAAAAGACACAATCAACCACCTACATCGATTCTCCTGAATACCACACACGAGCCAGACATGATAGGAGTTAAAATTATTAAATATTTTTCATCCCATTTCTCAGAGAATTTAATCATTGACCTTTTAATTTCACGACAAGAGACCAATCAATTGAGAAATTCTTTGGAAATAATTAAAATAATAAATTTATTTTCAGTATTACTTTTTCTATTATGTCAACCAATATATGATTTATGCTTGGATCCGATTTTGTATTGAGAAAAATACAAGGCTGTGATCTGTGTAATTTTAGTATAGTTAAATTTAACCAGGGTGGTAATTTTGGGTTATCATTCGTTTATTCGTTTGATTCGATTCGTTTTAAAGCGAATACGGACTTGTGAAAATGGATTCATTTGATAAACGGGTCAATTCGATTTAATTCGTTTATTAAACGAATCGAATAAGAACTTAAGCTCATGGATTCGTTTTATTATTTTTTTTTTACTAGTTATTATTATTTTTCAATTAAAATTCGAGAAATTATGACTAATTACCATAGAAAAAAAATATTTTCAATATTTGATTAGGTATTTTTAATAAATATATAAATTACATATTTTATATGTATATATTTATGAAGAATTCATGTAAATCAACCATTGTAAATTATGATATTAAATAATATCATGACTAAACGAATATTCGTATAAGATTTGTTTAATAATCGAGTCGAATACGAATCCATCACATTTCGATTCGATTCGTTTAAAATTCGATACAAATTCGATTCACTGATTCGTTTTACCACCCCCAAAATTTAATCATTTTTACGATAGCAAATGCAAACGTCATAATCAGATTAATAATTTAAAAAACTAAAAATACCTATCGTACTCAAAACCTTAACCTAAGCCGCAACAGACCATATCAAGATTGGATGATTATGTCCCCAAAATAAAAGATTCTAATTAGACTCGAACTCCATTGGCTAAGAAATTGCAAAAGCAAATAGGTAAGTTCCACATTATGATTCTGAGACATACAAGACATTAATACAGCGTAGTCAAAGATAATGCCTAAGATTTTGTTTATGTACGAGCACTACATAATTATATTAAAAAAGAAAATGTTGTTTTATTAAGGAAATACCGAAAGATATGTCCAAATAAATAAAGCAACAAGTTACTCAATAAATCATGACTTGCTGTTTGTTCAGGAGATAATTGAATATAATATATACGTTTCAAGAGTATTTATTATTGGTTTCCTCCTAAATTATGTTATTAAATGTGTTAAATATACTAATATTTACTGTTTTATAGTTTAGCTAGGGTGCATCAAATGGGGAATTGAATAAAAATGAGTGAAAATCTAAATTCCCGATTTACATAACTGATGACTTCATAATTTATATAATTTTCAGTATTTTGGCCATAATTTTATCATACGATGTCCAATTGAGATGATTCAAGTTTCGCTGGAAAGAAAACTCAATTATCTACAACTTTGTAGATGTTTGATGACTGAATTGAATTCCTTCACTAAAATCAAGGTTGAAATTGACGGTTCTATATTGCTATCGGTGTCACGACACACACAAGCTTGTAACGTGACATTGGGTTGTTAAAAATCATTCCAGTGAGTTAGACAAGGTCCATAGCATGCCACTAAGACCTTTATGGTAGCCACCAATACGATAACTCCTAAATTAAATAGAAACTTAGTTTTTATCATATCTATATAAGGGGAATGTTTATTGTTATTTTACATATTTTGTTGGGACGAAGATATGCATCTTTTGAGACCAAAAAACTCTCTAAACTCAGAAATCATTCAAGAGCAACCAAGAATACGGATATCAAATAAGAATTAAGATGAGAAGATAGGAGATTTCAGAGATTGAATATTGACAACCTTCATGATTATTTTCTTTATCTATTCTTTATTTACTTTTTTTTTTGTTTATTATATTGAATATGATATTGTTGTTTATCTTCTTCATCATGAACAAGTTCTTATTCTAGGAATATAACGCAACCCAAAATAAATTTTTGATTAATTGAATAACTTTTATAATTGATTTGTGACATTCCATGTGAATTATTATCATTCTCTTTACTTAATGCGTTTTATTGCTTGATCACCAATATGATAATTATGGTAAATCCTAACGAACTTGAAAAATATAGTTTTAGTTTAGCCTTAAAAATTGATAACGCATGATCGTATTCATAGAAAATATTTCTGTGCATGATAGGAATATACATGCAGAACATGCATAACCATAAGTATAACTTGTTCTTAATGAGTTTGTCTCATATTAATTATCATAGAATTATAAGAAATTGAACTAAATTAGGTATTTCTACTTGACCATTGGAAAATACTTGTAGATAAATTCGTGTTCTAGGTTAATAATTCATCATAGTTGATAAGTTAAAAAGAGAGAAGAAATATTTAAGAGAATATTGTAGGGAAGTTGTGCTCTTATGTTCTTCTTATCTTATTGCATTGTGAGTTTGAATTTATTATTTACTATGTCTTTACGTTAATTCATTTTTACTAGTACTTTGCCATGCATTCGTGTGAAAAATTAATGTGGGCATCCGTATTATATATATATATATATATCACCAAACGAAAGTAATTTTTCATTAGATAGAATCGAATACATAAATATTGTGACGCTATTGTGTTGAGATATTCCAACCTCAACCTGTGCTAAAATGATAATATCTTTTTTAATCGATTCTAAATCTGGATAATATTTAGAAAAAGCTAATATTAAATCTCAACAACCATCCTAAAACTAATTGAATTTGATCCTGAACAAACAAAACATATTTGTCATCCATCTCTTTTCTCTTCTTTGATCTTTTGAAACTTGTTCTTTTATTTGACTACACGGTCCCTCAAAAGTGAGAGGTAATTAAGTAATAATAATGGTAATAATAACATCAATGGTGTAACATCCCGCCTAGGCCAGGATGCTACCCCGCAGGAGACAGGTTAAACCCATCTCCATAAGCCTCTGAATCTAACGAAATTTCGGCATGATGTATTCGTAACATCATGCAACCTGGTCTGTAGCCAGCATCCAAAAACAACAAAAAACACAACAATCTCAGCCTCAGGCCGGAAACACAAAGAACAAATACAAATACTTGGCCTCCGGCCAGAACTCAAAATAAACTATGCTATTACATGACTAATACAAATGCAATTGTAAATACACAACAATGAGTCGTGATGACCCAACTTGACCCAGAACTCGAAATGCTCTTGACTGCAAATGGGGCGATCCACTGTCTTCAAAGTCTTCACAGAAAAACTTGCTGACCAAGTATGTCAGCTGCAGACCTGCAAAACTAACAAACTGTTTTGATGTGAGTCATAATGACTCAGTAAGTAATCATGCTCATATCTTGAGCATCAAACACAAACAAGTTATGAATTATTAATCTGTGTTAGTAAACATGTTATAAATTACTTATCCTCTCCAACTATACATAAACTTAATCATGTTTCTTGTTTATACTTTCTAACATCCATAATCTAGTCATCGGGTTTTCATAGTTCCATCTACTGTGTCAAGTCCTATTACGTTCTCACTGTGTTACTCTGATATCTTTCCACTTTTCTATATACTTGTTTCTAATCTAGTTCCGACTTTTATTATAATTATCTTTCTTTGATATCGTTGAAATATCATCAAATCGGTTTATTAAAATATTCTTTCTATTAAACATCCAACAGATTAAAATCAGCCATACAGACATGTATATAAAACCATATGATCATACACTAATAGCTCAACAATTGTTCCTTCCATGTGAACGTATAATACACATCGGCTTTAATCACAAATATATACAGGTAATCATGTCATCATGCTTCAATGTTAACTGTATGCATCTCAGATGAATTACTAACATATATAATTCATATGTACGTCATGTGTACTATATAAAGCTTTAACATGCTATGCTTTTTAGAAAATACTCTTTGAAAACTCTTTCTGAAAAACTATCATCTGAAAGTTTCTTTCTGAAAATTCTTTGCTGAAAACCTTACTTTTACTTTCTCTTTCTGGAAAAGCTCTTTCTGAAAACTGTAAACTGTATTTGGGGTATCTGCTGAAAACTGGCGCATACGGGCGTTACGTATCGCCGTTCCCCCATATGCCCTAGAGCTAGATATGCAAATCCATGACATTGGGGCGTTACGTATCGCCGTCTCCCAAAGTATGCCATACATGCCCTGAAACTAGTGGTCTTGGGGCGTTACGTATCGCTGTCCCCCAAGCCACAACTAGAACTGGGGTTGCAAATCTATGCTAACCGCCCAAACTCTGAATTGGAGATCAGGTACACCGATCCTATGCCGCCATCCTGTCTCATAAACTAGGATTTAGGGGCGTTACGTATCGCCGTCCCCCTAGTCCTCTACATGTGCACAGGTCTCTAACCGTCAATTCCATCTCTGTATAAGTTACATACTGGGGTGAGTTTTTACCTCATGCCCCGAAAACCATAAAATCATAATCTGCAACTCAAACTGTAAATCATTTTATGGAATATGCTTCTTTTCAAAAAAACATTTGAAGTCTTTCTTTAAAACATTTAAAATTGTTGGAAATATTGTTATCGTCTGCTCAACTAATCAAAACTTAACACACACACACTTGAATATGCAATTTACACAACATGACAAACCAAAAGTGGTTTGTCATGTTGTGATTTTTCAAAGGAAGCTGCCAATCCACCGAAAGGTTGATTGAGATTTTTTCTTCTTGTTTCTTTTTTAATATATATATATACACGTGTGTGTGTGTATATATATATATAATACAATACATGTGTGGTTAAATACATTGTAAGCTCATTTTGTTACCAAATTAAACACGGCAAATATTTTCCAAGTTCGATTTGAATCTAGCTGTCATACTCTTTTGGGTTTCTGGATCTTGGAAATCAGATTTTATATCCATTTTTCTATTGAGCATCCAAAGTAGTATTTTACCTACACAATAAATAAAAATCACAATAAAACATAAATATAATTATTATTTAACAAATGTCCTAAATTAAGAGGACTAATGAAATTATAAATATAAAATTATTAGTTTTCCTTTTATTAAATGTATACTTTTTAATGCTCATCACACCCCAACTAGCTTATTACTAGTCCCTAGTAATTTAAGCGAAAACTTAAAAGAAAAATTCTTATGCAAGTTAATAATTATTTTATTTCTTTCTAAATAATCAAATAAGTAAATTCTCATGTACTTTCTTACCATTCTTCCATACACACATAAAATAAGGTATCAATCAATTCATTATGCCAACAATTTTCACAGGTCTTATTAAAAAGAGAATAATATTTTTATCATAAAATTTTATTAGAGTTCACTCCTTGTATTGAGCTTTGGACCAGTGACTCCCAAAACAGGCACTAAGTATTAAAATACCCATATAGACTCAATTGCTCGGACCTCAGATATTAAAAAGAAGAACTGTCCGATTTTCTTAAGCTTTCTCTTTAACACATGTAACGAGCTTTGAGCCAGTGACTCACAGACCAGTTGGCCTTAGAGCACTAAGTGTTTTAAAACATCTTTACAGACTTAATTGCTCGAGTTAGAGAGGTTATGAAATCGAACTTATTCATATTTTTTTTATTTTATATTTTTTAACAACTCAAGCTCTACCGTTTTACGCGGACAATCACTGCTTATTGAGGTAATATATCCGGTTATTAAGTAAAAGCTTAATTATTATCATCATTTTTTTAAAAAAATAACTCAAACTCTACCATTTTACGCGAATAATTACTGCTTGCTGAGGTAAGATGTCCGTTACTAAGTAAAAGCATAGTTAAATTTTTGAATTAAAATAAAAATTTTACTTCTTTATAGGTGTTACCTCCAACAAACTAGAGAAATGAATATTACAAATTTTTCACTTACAATCCATGATCATATGTTACCGTGTATGTTAATAATACCTGTCAAATGAGCATATGAAGATCAAATTTAATCAATATTATGAAGAATTCACCAATTTAAATGATTCAAAAGGAAATAAACAAAAATAATTTGTTACAAATTAAATTGAGATGCGTATCAGGAGCGAAAACTCCTTACACTACCATCTCTGAATAAAAATTTCACTTGGTTAATCAAAAAGTTATTGTTAGTTTGTGTGTAGTTTTTTTTTTTTTTTTGAAAACATAAAACATAAAACAAAATCAAAATAAAATATATTTTTTTTTACACATAAAATAACAACAACGTAAAAAATATATAATTTTTTTTTTTTTTACAAAAAACAACAACAAAAAAAAAACAAAAAAGATTTTTTTTTTTTAATAAAAAAACACAACAATGAAACATAAAACAAAAACTATCTAGTCAACTATCCCCCAACCAGATTGAGATATTTCCCTAATGTCTAAATAAGAAGAAGTATAATTTAGAAGACATCACTTGTTTAGTGTGGAATTGATAATTGAATCTACGAATATTTAAAAGAAAAATAGATTAAGATCAAAGTCTACTCTACACTTCTTGCCCCGATTGTTTTCAGACCAATTCAACTTGGAAAGAATGGGGTCGATTTTTAGTTCATAAGCTAAAACTCGGTCAATTAATTCTTCAGTATTTTGGCATCAAGTCATTTCAGACCAATTCATCAAGTCTTTTCAGACCAATTCTACAGTTAGGACGATATCTTTTACTGGTTTGAAATTAACTCAAACCTTTTGGCATCCTCAAGAAACACTAAAAAAGTCAAAAAAAAATGGTTAACATTAAGTAGTCCATTGGGTTTTTGGTGAATGTTCAAGTTCACCCAGATGCCAATGTGAATATTTCTTCGAGTGTGCCTAGCCCACCTGGTAAAGTAATAAAAACGTCAGCATGACTAATCATTTCAGTAAGTCTTTCAGACATATCTGAGACAATGCATTCTTCTCCATTTGATTTACCAATGAGGTTTTCTTCTGCCAAACTTTTTGGATTGATCCCCAAAACTTGACTGCCACCTTCTCGCATAGCCTTTGAAACACATCTCATCAGTCCAAGATTGCGACTGCCACATACTAAGTGCATGTTTCTTTCTACCATAACTCTACCCAATTTTTTTACAGCTTCAACAAATTCTATTTTAGTTTCATAGCTAGTTCCATAAAACACACAGATATTAGTGACTCGTCGTCTTGAAGTTTTCTCCATTTTTGTTCTCTCTCTTATCTGGGTGTGTCGGAGAGAGAAATGACGAGCTATATTTATGGATCTTGAAAAATGGTGAGTAATAAAAGCACTAGTACCTTTAAAATGATAATTGTCAGATGAACAGTAAAATAGATCATGAAAGTCAAAAATTTAGATACTGTTAGCAAAATTAAAGTAATGGAAATCAAAACAGCAAATAAAATAAATGAAAAAGTAATTTAAATTAAACGAAATCAAAGTAATAAATTGAAACAATATGTACTGGTAGTTGTGATTGTGACTCACATCTTCCTCTGGTTTTACATCCAGTAACGACTTGAATGCCCACTATAAGTCGGGGATATGCTTCCCATCCAATTTTCTTATAAATTGGAAAATATGGTCTTTATAATTGGAAAAAAAATGGTTTTTTAAAATCAAATTTGCCGAGATTGTATTGTTATCTTTCTTTTTGAAATTGTGTATACAAATTGCAAATTACTCAATGAATTTGTCCACTATGATGCGTATCAAGAGTCAATAATATATCATCTAAAAACTCTTTACTTAAGCTATCTCTAATTAATTGAATTTTATCTTCACGATTGTTAGACACCGTTCCTAAAGAACGACAACGAGTGTTGCATGTCTAGCGTGCACATTTATAACAAACATCTAATTGTTTAATTGTTCGTTTCTTAGCATATGTGCTTTTCCCTAAACCAGACATGTAAAAAATGAAAAAGTTAGATGACTCATCTGCCAAGTGAACTCTTGCTTCAATTACACAATGAATATCACTATGAATACCATGGATCATAAGAAGCCTCATTATTTCGGTGTGTGCTTTGTAAATTTTCATCAGAGCATTTTAGGGGAGAGAAGGAAAATGTTTATGGAGTTTTGTGAGAGTTTCTGCCATGCCTTGATTGTAGGGTATTAGTAATTTTAGGAATGTAAAAAAAAAATGACTTAGTGTCACGAAGTATCATTATCCGTTGTTTAACCAGAGTGCAAGATTTTGACAAAAAGAAATAAAAAATGCTGTAAAATTCAAGAAAAATGAAAAATAGACAGATACAAGAGAAAAAATAACAACTTACATCAATCACAGTATACTGGGTTTGAAAGGAAAAAAGATTCTTGAAAATTTGAACACTTCAAAAATGGTTTTGGACATTTTCTATTCACTTTAAATACATCAACATCCCTAGGATTCTCAATGTCAATAGCTCCATATGGATAAACGTGTTTCACAATAAATGTGCCGCTCTTTTAGATTTCAATTTTCCAGTAAATAAATGAAGACAAGAATTATGAAGTAAAACGTTTGACCAATTTCAAATGGTTTTCATGAAATTCGTTATCATGAAAGCTCTTAGTTTTAGCTTTAAGAATTTTCGCATTCTCATATAAATCATTTCTTAACTCTTCAAGTTCGTTTAATTGTAGTTTACAATCATGACTGGCATTTTCAAGGTTTGAATTGAATGCTTTAATAGCCCAATATGCCTTATGCTCAAGTTCCACAGGCAAATGACAAGGTCTTCCAAAAACTAGATGATAGAGAGACATTCCCAAAGATGTTTTTAAAGTTGTTCGGTATGCCTAAAGTGTTGGGTAGCGGCCGAGAGCGTAGCGGAAAATTAAAAAAAATTATGATACTTCTATCCATTTGCCCAAGACCCATTTTTTTTTTGTTATTTTACAAGCCCAGGCATGTTACTATATATTCTAAGCATAAAAACTCATAAAAACATGCAAGAACATAAACCTAAACATGCTAACTATCATAAGAACTCTAATTAAAATAAAGAAAGAAAAAGACTTACTTGAATCGAAGACTCCTCCAGTCTACCCTCCAATCTACAAGCTTTTCTCAAACTCAACAAGCACTTCCACATTCCAAAGAGCCACCCAAGTGTGTGGCCTCCAAAGGTGCACACACCAAAGCCAAAACTCAACGGCAAGACTAAGCCTTGAGTGCACGAGTATTTTTCCTTGGTGCTAGCCTAAACAAATACCTCAAAACTTTTAACTTGAGATTCCTCTAGTCAATTAGACTTAAGGATACTTTAAATCAGTGGCTTACTCTTAAAATTTATAGTTGCTCACTTATATAAACCTAAGATATGAAAGGTTTCTTGGTGTAAAAATTTGTAAAGAATTCTTTGGGTTTATATAGGTTCTCCAAAGACAACAAAATTAATTAAGAATCCGATGTGGGATAAATGCTAATTTAATCTTAGCCATTGGATCTTAATTTAGTGGTTTAATGAGATTATAAAACCCTAATAAGAGTTTAGGCCGAATTGGAATTCAAAACAAATAAGAAATAAAAAATTTACTATTCATATTACTATTCATGTTTTATTTATTTATTCCAATTCCCCCTATCGTCATTCACCAATCCCTAAGCCACTATGGAATCTCTTAAATGATCTGTTCAATAATTAAACATATTCAACCATTTATGAATAATTTCTACAGTAATCATATATGCTGTTAAATTTGTATTGTGCACAATTAACCATTGATTTCGTCATGTGTGACCTTTTGGGTTCCCCTCAAGTTGGACATGAAATGAATCGTGATAATTTAATCGAACATAAATTATCCTCCGATCAGAAGGTCGTTCGATTTCAATAACCAATGTTGACATCTAACAACATGCCAAGACCCCCAAATGAGAATGAAAGATATATACTCATTCTGTATGCGATTTACAAATGATATGGTCCCCCGTCTCACTGTATCCCTACCTTTTGACCTAGGGTAGTCAAAGGTATGATGTTGATAGTGTCATAAATCGTGCCAACCCAAGAATCTCACATGATTCTTCCGTTGTGGCCACAGTCTCAAATACAGATAACATATATCAACCCGCGAACTAGAATACTACTATTGTAAGAAATTATTATCCGAGAGAGTGGTGATTCTATATTGTATCTTTACAAACTTCATGTGATTCAACAAATGACCCAGTCATACCCTTATGACCGGATCTTTTGAATCGGGGAAGGAGAATGTCAAAGTTATTTGATCCACACATAAGATTGTAATGACCTCAAGTCTAAGGACTAGTCATACAATCGATACATGAAGTTCTCACAGACACATGTGATAAACACTCCATGAGAAACTCATGCATCCATGTGATACACCAAGCGGACGGATCTCCCCTAGTAGCCTATGAGATCGGCTACCCCACTTAAAGGCGGATCATATCATCATGCTAGTCTCTCCGCTTTGTGAACGCCCAGATTATTCACAAAATTATGACTAACAACGTTTAAGAGTAATGATTCTCATAAGGCGTGGAAGCCATCATCTTATTACTCCAATGGCTTTATTACAGTGTTTGATGATTCATATAAGTTATGTAAGACACGTATAATAAGATTGTCATTTTATTAATTAATAAAAATATTACAAATACATGTACATATAGCCCATCCATAAGTTGGGTATAGGGCATATCTCTAACATAAAGTGCATCAGTCAGTTGAAGAGACCAATCTTTGCGATTTTGGGTTGACCGTTTTTTTCTAAAATTTATTTGATTTCCCTATTTACTAGTTCAACTTGACCATTTGTCTGAGGGTGATAGGAGGTTGAAACTTTATGTGTAACTCAATTATTTTTCATTAAGGACTCAAAAAGTCTGTTACAAAAGTGTTTACCTCCATCACTTATAATGGCTTTAGAGATTCCAAATCGACTTAAAATATTTTCTTTTAAAAATTTAATCACAGTTTTGTGATCATTTTTTCGATAAGGAATCGACTCAACCCATTTTAATACATAATCGACTACAATTAAAATATATAACAATCCAAATAATTGTGGAGATGAACCCATGAAATCTATTTCCCAAAAATCAAAGATTTCGATGACAATGATGAGATTTAAAGGCATCATATTTCTTTTTGAAATAGATCGCAACTTTTGATAATTTTCACAAGTTTTTCAGAAAACGTGTGCATCTTTAAAATGGTGGGCTAATAAAATCCAAACTGTAAGATTTTTGCAGCAGTTTTCTTAGATGAGAAATGAACTCTACATGATTCTGATGACAAAATTGAATCACATCACTTATCTTATGTCCAGTATGCATCGTCGAAAAATTTGATCAGGGTAATACTTGAACGGATATGGATCGTCCCAATAGAATCTTTTGACTTTGGTAAAAAATTTATTTTTGTCTTGGTGGCTCCAATCTGGAGGTATTTTTCCTGTTGCAAGAAAATTGATAATATTAGCATACTAAGACATTGTATATACAGGAAAAATATCATCAAGAAAAAAGTCATTGATATGAGTTGTGTCAATTGATGACTCATTTATAAGTCTCGATAAATGATCTCTAACCACATTCTCTGCTCATTTCTTGTCCTTAATTATGAGATTGAATTCTTGAATTAGCAAAATCCATCGTAATAATCTTGGCTTTGCATCATGTTTAGATATGAAATATCTAACAACAGTTGTTGGAGTTGGTGCTTGGAGCGCCAATCCAAATAATATATTGAATATTTTATTATTTTTTAATAAAATAACTTATTTTCATTTCATACCTTATTAATGGTATTGTCATTATGCATATTAGATTGATATAAATATGCTAAGAATGACATCGACCTTAGAATAGTCTTGTAGTAATATTGGACATTCGGTGGTAAGACATTGAGATAAGTATTACAATTGTAAACTATTCTTAAAGTAAATATTCATAGTCGTTGGTTTTAGAATATAGTTAAATTCCTATAACCTAGAAGACTAACACATGTCATATGTTGGAATTAGAGTTCTAATGGTTTAACACAATGTACCAAGAGCTTTGGAAGCTCGTATAGATGTGTGGATATTGGTTGGACCAAATACTGAATGACTTACAGGTGATTCCTAATAGTTTACATTATCGTCAATATGAATCTCTTCGAGTCGAGTAACATATATGATCATTTGACTATATGATGGTATTGATTTTGTGTGAGATCCTCCACACTTTGATGCCATGTATGTATGAAACCTTTCATGGTCTGATCTCTAGATGTTCGTTGGGTGTGGATTGATGCACTCATTAATCAAGTGCGGATCAAGATAGGATCCGTCGGCCCGTATGTGCACCATAAGGGGTTTAAGTTTCAATATGAGTAAGTCAAGGTTCTTAAGATTTTGGCCAAAGCCGGTCACCTAGGGTGGATCACTACAAGAAAATACAGAATTAGTGACGGAAATTAGCGACAAAAAATTCAGTTTCAAGATTTCGAAACGGAATAGCGACGGAATTGAAATGGATTACAATATTAGCTACGAAATTTAGCGACGGGATAAAATTCCATAACTAAAAGTGGCGTAATTGAAATAGTGGGAAAAAAACGATGGAATAACGACTGATTTATGAATCCATCTCTATATATTGAGACGAAATTAAAATTTCATCTCTAAATAGCGACAAAATTCAAATTCCGTCTCTAAATAGCAACAGAATTCAAATTCCGTCTCTAAATAGCGACAGAATTCAAATTTCATCGCTAATTTTAGCGACGAAAAATAATTTCTTTTCTAAATAGCAACAGAATTTGCTACGGAATGTAATTCCGTCTCTAATTTTAGCAACGGAATCGTAATTCCATCTCTAAATAGCGACGGAAAATTAGTGACGGAATTATTTTCCGTCTCTAATTCTACTTAAATAAATAAGATTTTCCTTTCTCTTTCATTCACCATTCACACCCAAATCCCTAAATCCATCATTTTTCTTTGCCACACCCTCACTCTCGGTTCTTTACTTCCCTTCTTCACTCTCGGTGTATATGGTTCTCACAATCTTAACCTTTCATTCATTTTCAATGGCAAGCTCTTATTCTTTACAAACTTGATTTGGTTAACAACATCCAAGTAATTTATATTATCTTCTTTACTTGTTTATTTATTTATTATCTATAGGTTTTTTCCTTCTTTTGATTTGGTTAACAGTCACAGTGTATGAATCTGGTAATGAAAATGAAGATAAACAGTGCTACAGCTCCATGTCCATCTTCTTCATGTATAGGTTTTTTTTCTCCATTTGATGATTGAAATTTCAAGTTTACTGCTATCAAATTTCTGGTTTATTGGTAAATGTTTCAAATTTTAAGTTCAATAGCCCCGTTTCAACTTCAATGCCGTATATCCCAATTTCAAATTTACTGCTATCAATTTTTTTTTCCCACTTTTTATTTCTTTGCTAGTTTATGGAAATCTATGTTCAATGCCTGCAGGTTACTTTTGATTTTTGTCAGATGGTACTATTTTCTATGCTATGAAAAGTCTTTATTGGGCTTTTCTATAGTAAAATTGTTTGTCATTCACTTCTGGGCGTCTGCGTCAAGCAGTCATGTGGATCACATCTTCAGAACAATCTCATGGAATATTATTGTGTATATTTCCCTGATCTTTGAGTTCTGGTAATAGTTATTTTCGAGTCTCTTTCATGATTTTCATTAGATTTGATGTGTAATAGATGGTTGATTTCGTACGGGAAGGTTTTCTTGGTAGCAGCCACGAGTTTAGGAACCGACAAGTTTTCTTGACTGACATTTTCTTATTGCTATTTCCTTTTTAGTTGTATCAATTTGTTTTGATTATGCTTTTATGATGACAGCTTCCAAAATCCTATTGAAAATGGTCAACATACTAATTCAACATTATTTTAGATGAGATTGTTACTGTGAGTCAGATTATAGCATCCATTGTTGTATTGGCGATTCCGTAACTGCCACTAGATTAGACTTCAGTAGTCGGTATGTTTGATTATCCGCTCATCTAGTGCTCAATTTTCTGGGAATGCATCGACTTGAGTATATATAATGGAATATTATTTTTCCTTCGTTAGCATTTTACAATCTGCATTGTGAAATTTCTTTTCTCATTGGTTTATTCTTAAGAACGAAGAAATTATGCCTTTTGATTGAGTTGGGTTTGTACTGTTAGTTTGAAATTTGTAACATTTTATCAAATGAGTAAAGCCAATACATTTGTAAATATGACAAGATTCTTTTATTGGCATTTAAAATATCATCAATTTTTTATATTAACATTTGAAGTTTGAAAATTTTGTATGCTCACCAAGTACGTTGTAAATGGTTTCTCCGAACTAAGATGCTTTGTGAATTGCAGACTGAATGGATTAGTGGACCATTTCAAGATGGCTTTAGACTGCTTCTTTGTAGTGTGGTTTATTGTCGGTAATATTTGGATTTTTGGAGGCCATTCTTGTCCCTCTGATGCTCCCAAATTGTACAGGTACATATTTTTTTTTCTTGTACTTCTATGTTATTCTGGTAGTTCATTATAGTTTATCATCTATAAACTGTTGCATGGTGTATGTGTAGGTTATGTATAGTGTTTCTTACCTTTAGTTGTGTTGGATATGCCATGCCATTCATATTATGTGCAACAATATGTTTCTGCTTGCCTTGCATAATTTCTGTCCTTGGCATCCGGGAAGATTTTTCTCAAACTAGAGGAGCTACTACAGAGACCATTAATGCTCTGCCAACATACAAGTTCAAGTCAAAAAAAGTGTGAATATCAATGATCAGGACATCTCTGGATCAACTGAAGGTGGCGTCCTAGCTGTAGGGACCGAGAAAGAGCGTATGATATCAGAAGAAGATGCGGTAAGTTTGATAGCAGATTCTATTACTGTTGATGTATTGTCTTGTTGCTGTTAAGAAATCAGTTAAAATTTTGGAATTATGTTCTTTCACTGGTTTTGGGTTGTTCAGTTGGATCTATGACATGATACTGCTGTTTTTCCTTGCCTTTGTTGATTCAAGTTTGTTGTATTTGCCTGACAAAGTATGTTGACAATGATGAGTTTAGAGAGCTGTCGTGCTCCCATGTCTTTCACGTAGAGTGTGTAGATAAATTGTTAAAAATCAATACATCATGTCCACTCTGTAAAAGTGAGATCTGTGATAGCTTTTCTCCTTAGCTCGGGACTCAGCCCAACACCGAATGTAGAATGCATGAGGCCTAGAACTGAAGGCAGTATTCAAGGGGGCAGCCGAGCAGATACTGGTGTTTGCTGCTTGCAAACTTCACAAGCTGGCACTGATATTTAAATATGATGTAGAAATTAAAACTATTATCTATATTTTGTAATGCTAGTGTACAAGAGAGTTCATTTATGTTACATTCTCGCTACCATTTTCTCATTATCAAAAATTGTCATCAAGTAATCTTGCAAGAGAGTAGGGGCAAATATTTGCAGTCACTTTATAATGCTGTAAATTTTTTAATTCTGTAATTATTAATTTTTTTTAATTCTCAATTATATAAAATATCAATTTTATCTTGAAATGCCAATAAATGTTCATTAATTTAGATGGAAAAACAATGAAAGTGAATTAACTCATGCATACCTTGCTAAATTTAAAAATAACAAATTTATTTAAAAAAATCCCAGGAAATTAGAAATGGAACTTACTGACTAACTTTCTGTTTCTAAATAGAGATTAGAGACAGAAAATTCTGTCGCTAATTAACGACAGAATTTTCCGTCGCTATTTGTTTGCGACCAACAAAATAGAGACGGAATTTATCTGTCGCTAACTGTAAACTAGTGAAGGTTTAGCGACGGATATTTCCGTCTCTATTTCACAGTTTTCTTGTAGTGGATCACATCAGTTGTAAAGAATCATGGACAAGTCAATATGAGATGTGCGTCTCGGAAACTTGACGGTGTATTCTATATTTTCTAAGCACAACTCGGATAGCCTATGATGGAGTGATTGATTAACATAGATGATGACATCGATTTGTATAGTTCATAAAGGTCATTCGTGTTTTTCTCGAATTTGGAGGTGGCCGAATTACGTACATATTAGCTAGGCTTGTATGAAAAACGTGTATGAACTTAGAGAGTTCCAATATGAAGTGTACTTATTGAGCACTTGGGTAGCCGATTAATTTTGATAAAAGATAATATTCAATATTATAATTATCAACTAAGATAATCAAGTGTTATTGGATAACATTGATTATTTACTTTGACTTAATTAAATTAATTGGATTAATTCAAATTTATACAAGGGCTTTGTCGTAATTTCATAATTATCTCTACAATTTGAAAATATTATGGTAATTGTAAGTATGCAATTATAGGTATTTTTGGCTTGATTTAATTGGATTAAATCAAAGTGGCAAAGATTGAACTAATCCATTTCCTAACCTTTGTCTTGATTTAATTGGATTAAATAAAAGTGGTAGACAAAGGGGATTAGTCGCACGTAATTATATATATTTGGAAAATTAGATTAAGCTCACATAAAAGTTGATTAGAATTTTTATTAATTAAAAATTATCTATGTTTTGTTATAAATAGCAAGCTTTAGGAAGGTTTTAATTAAGCTTGAGAAAGCTAAATACAAGCAATTCTTGGAGAAATTAGCCTAAGTTACATAAATATTTTGAGAAGCTTTGTGAGGTCTCTAGAATATTTCATCTTGGAGAAATTAAGATTGGATCTTGGAGTGAAGATTGCTAGAATTAGAATCAAGATTGGATCTTGGAGTCAAGCTTGCAAACCTTGGAAGTTCTCCAACCATTTAAACAAAGAGAAGGAGATTGGATCTTTGCATCAAGCTTACTAGGTAAGTTTGAACTTCTCTTAAAATGTGTTCTTCATTAGTGAATTTTTCATTAATGAGACATATAATGATTAATTATGTATTAGATGCATGATTACATGACTTAAAGTTGAAATAAGGCTAATAAATTGTGTTTGGATGCTTTGGGAGTATAAACACAATATGCTTATTAATTAGGTAAAGATGTTTTTGTTGGACATGGAACAATTAATAAGAGTTTGGAACTCTAGAATAAATCTTAGAGCTATGACTACAATTCTAGAATCACTTGACAACCTTTGGGTGGATTAGAATTGTTCATGAGACATTTCATATTGGGATTCTAAATTGGTTTATGTTTTGTTTCAAATAAATGCATATAAATATTTAGATACATGTATGCTAGTTGTATAACATGTGTTGATGGTGGTTATGATGTTAAAATTAGATTTTAGGTGTATTTGAAGTATTATGAGAAAATTAGAAGTGTTTAGTATTAGTTTGAAGTAGAAATTACTCACTGTCTAGGGCAGCATCGCGAATCTAACCCCTCAGTGTCGCGATATCGAGACGTTCAGCTCTCGCATTGCTCTCGCACTTTGGAGCGTATTGATGCCCAAGCTCCCGCACCGCGACGCGTAGAGCTGATACTTATTAAAATTTCATTTTCTCTGTTCTGGAATTTCCGAACTCCCTTTTGGTCCCCGTTTTTCCTACGGACTCGTAATAGAATGTAATTTTAGATAAAAAAAATATTTTAAAATACATCAATGCTAGATATCTACAGGTTAGACCCACTTTCTCTGTGTGGGGCACCGATCCGACCCTACAGTCCACATCTGTCCCAACAGCAGTATGGTCAGAATAAATAATATTTGAGGAACCAATTAAATATGAACAAAATTTGTCCAATGTAAATATTACAGCAAGTAGTTCTTTTTCCGTGGTAGTGTAATTCATTTTTGTACTGTTTAAAGTTCTAATTACGTAATAAATTACATACGGCTTACTTTCCTTTCTTTGTTCCAATACTGTAGCAACTGTATAATCACTGGCATCACACATTAGCTCAAAAGTCAAAGACCAATCAAATGATTTTTGACATTCTTATGTCCATTCAAATGTTGCATCTTTTAATATGAGGTTACATAAGGGTCTGGATATGGTACTAAAGTTTTTAATGAACCTCATATAGAATCCTACATGCCATAAGAAAGAACTTATTTCCCTGATTGTTTGTTGTGGTGGTAATTTAGAGATTACCTCTATTTTTGCCTTGTCAACCTCAATACTTTTAGATGACACAACTTGACCCAAAATAATTCGTGATTTAGTCATGAAATGGAATTTTTCCTAGTTTAACACACATCATTTTTCTTCACATCTTTTCAAAATATTTTCCAAATTATTCAGGCAATTATCAAATGAATTCCCAAAAATAGTTATACCATCCATAAAGACCTCTAATCAGTGTTCAACCATGTCACTAAATATACTTAGCATGCATCATTGGAATGTTGTTGGTGCATTACAAAGTCCAAGAGATATTTTTTTTAAATGCAAATTTTTCAAAAAGATATGTGAATGTAGTCTTTTCCTGGTCTTGTAAAGCAATGAGAATTTGATAATCACTTGAGTAACCATCAAGGAAGTAATATTATGGATGTTCTGGTACTCTTACTAAAATTTGGTCAAGAAAAAGTCAAGTAAAATGAACTTTTCTAGTGGCATCATTTAGTTTTCTACAATCAATGCACATACGCCAACTAGGTGAGATTTGAGTTCGAATTGATTCTCCTTTATCATTTTTTTATGACAGTTATTCTATATTTTAGGCACAATTTGTGTATGAATTACCCACTTGCTATCAGAGATAGGGTAGATAATGCCTACATCAAGAAGTTTAATGACTTCTATTTTTACCACTTCTTTCATGTGAATGATTAATCTTCTTTGGGACGATATGTCCTAGCATTATCTTCTAAATATATTCTATATGTGCAGATCAAAGGACTAATGACTTTTTTGCCTTTTAAAGTCCATCCAATTGTCAGTTTATGTTCTCTCAACATATTTAACAACTTACCTTCTTGATTGTTTATGAGGGAAGAAGAAATTACCACATGGTAAGTTTGTTCATCTCCAATAAATGCATACTTCAATCCTTCTGGCAAAAGTCTTTAACTCCAATTTGGGTGTTTCCTCATGTTTTTATTTTTCCAACGCTCATAGTTCCTTAAAATTTTATTTCTCTCCATCGTCTTCAGTACCTGTGTAGAATCAAGTAAAATTCATTAGGAGTATCTGAATCTAATTGTGTAATTGATACAAGAAAATTAGCAGTATAAATTTCCATGGGATCAGATAAACTTCTCTGAATATGTTCCTCCAAAATTGGTACAATTAGTTCCATTCTCTCGTTTTCAGTGTTCTGATCGTATGATTGTTTACACATGTTAAAAATATAAAGCTCCAGCGTCATATTGTCAAATGATAAATTCATGATTCCATTCCTGATGTCTTCTTTTAACGGTGCAATAGTCTTTCAGAAATTTGGCATAAGATGGTATCTATTGGATGGCATCTAACAAAGGAATATTGACTTTAACCTGTTTGAATATATCATATATCTCAGGGGAATGGTTCGATTTCTTTGTTTTAAATGCTTGAGGAAACGAAGGTGCATGAGAAAAATTATTATCATCAACGATAGGTAATAGTTCAATAACCCCTTCACTACTCTTTAAATCTGATTTATTTTCAACTCCATGAGGTTCAAGAATAAGTCTGTGGATGACCTTACCACTGCGAAGAGTAACAACAAATTTGACTTCTATGTGTTGACTACTAGAACTACACACGTGAGGGTTTTGATGACTCTTAGGGTTTAGATGTGGTTGTGCAGAAAACTTTGCTTTCTTATTAATGGCCAATGCAGATGTGATTTTGGAGAAAGTACCTTTCAAATCAATCAATGTTTGTATATTTTGATTATTGATGGCTTTCTGTTTCTCAATGAATGCATACAAGGTATCTTCAAGGGTGGTTTTCCTATGTGGTGGGACATATGATGAATAATTCTGGGAATTTTGAAAATTCCGGTGTACCTAAGGAGGTTTTTACGATGGTTGTGCTTGGTTATCATTCCTCCAATTAAAGTTTGGATGGTTTCTCCTACTAGAATTGTAGATTTGGGAGTATGGGTTTGGATTTGATCTCTTAAAGGTGTTTATAGAACTAACTTGGTCATGGAGACATTCTTGCTGAGCTGACAAATTTGGGAAAACTTGTGTGACGTGTTCGTGTGAATTACAGATTTGACATGTGACTCCTTGAATTGACTTGACATGATTATACTTCCTCATTTCTAATGCCTCAAATCTTTTTTAGCCAGAGATGCATACTTAACAGAAAGGTCATGGTCTTTCCTAAGGTTAAACATGTTGGGGTTGGTGCTTAGAGCGGCAATTCCCGGTTGTATTTCTTTATGAATACTTTTGTAAAACATTATTATTATGAATAATATATGCAGTTTCTATAATATAATGTTTCATTTAATATGGTAAAGACGTAAAGACCTTAGAATGACTAGTCATGATGCTATTGTAAAAGCGTCACAACTGACATTGAGTTGTATCATGACATTGTCATTCTCAGTCTATTCCTGGTCAAGGTTTACACTACTTGGTCAGCATAGTAAATCCGTTGAGACTGGTACATGTCGTATATAGGAATATATGATTTCAATGGTTTCTCAATGAACCATAAGTCTTGGAGACTAGTATAGATGTGTAGGTATTTATAGCGGATAAACACTGAACGACTCACCAAAGATTCTTAATGGATGGTACACCAACGTCAATAGAGTATCACTTGTGATTCTTCGACTTGAGATACCACTGTGGGCATCTTCCACACTTAGATGGCGGTCACGTCACCGATCTATTTAGATCAGACCTCCGCCTGTTCGTTGGGTGTGGATAGATCCTCAGGATGTCCTTTGTGTATCGAGATAGGATCCGTCAGTTCTATGTATCAGAGCATAGGTAGTCCATATGATTAGCAATCAGATAAAAACCATGGGCCTGTGGTACAATTTAAAAGTTAGTTCTAAATGTTCTTTTTGAGATTGCTAATAGAGACGTCGACGGGATAATCCCCATAGAGATTTGACGTTAACATCTATATCTCTGGGATATATCTGGATACCTGTGACGGATGAATTATACATTTGCCATGACCTCGACCTGTATGATTCAGCGAGATTATCTGTGATCTTCATAATTACGGGTTGATAAGTTATGCACACGAAATTAGATTTCGTGACAGATATGCCTGAATCTAGAGAGTCTCAATAATGAAACATACTCGTAGAGCACTAGGGCAACATTAATGAATAATATTGATTATTTATAAAGTCGTTTAAAGGTTAAACGCAAAATACGTGTGTTGGGACCTGATAGTCATTTCCTTAATTTTTGTGTATTTGCATTTCATGTTAGATTAATTCAAATACACATTAATTAATTGTCAAATTGAGATATTTGACTAATATCATAAATATATATATATATATATATGTGGTGTGGTGTGTGTGTTGTGTGTGTGTGTGTGTGTTGTGTGTGTGTGTGTGTGTGGTGTGTGTGTGTGTGTGTGTGTGTGTGTGTGTGTGTGTGTGTATTTAATATTTATATAATATAATACATATATTTAATATATTTGTATTTAATTAATTAATTAATTAATTAATTGTTAAATGATTAAATTAATTAAAGTAGAGATATTTTTTAAGTTATGATAAATTTGAGATGACCTTAAGATGCCTTTGTTGATTTAAAAATATATTTAATATATTTGTATTCAAATGTTGCATCTTTTAATATGAGGTTACATAAGGGTCTGGATATGGTACTAAAGTTTTTAATGAACCTCATATAGAATCCTACATGCCATAAGAAAGAACTTATTTCCCTGATTGTTTGTTGTGGTGGTAATTTAGATTACCTCTATTTTTGCCTTGTCAACCTCAATACTTTTAGATGACACAACTTGACCCAAAATAATTCGTGATTTAGTCATGAAATGGAATTTTTCCTAGTTTAACACACATCATTTTTCTTCACATCTTTTCAAAATATTTTCCAAATTATTCAGGCAATTATCAAATGAATTCCCAAAAATAGTTATACCATCCATAAAGACCTCTAATCAGTGTTCAACCATGTCACTAAATATACTTAGCATGCATCATTGGAATGTTGTTGGTGCATTACAAAGTCCAAGAGATATTTTTTTAAATGCAAATTTTTCAAAAAGATATGTGAATGTAGTCTTTTCCTGGTCTTGTAAAGCAATGAGAATTTGATAATCACTTGAGAAACCATCAAGGAAGTAATATTATGGATGTTTTGGTACTCTTACTAAAATTTGGTCAAGAAAAAGTCAAGTAAAATGAACTTTTCTAGTGGCATCATTTAGTTTTCTACAATCAATGCACATACGCCAACTAGGTGAGATTTGAGTTCGAATTGATTCTCCTTTATCATTTTTTTATGACAGTTATTCTTATATTTTAGGCACAATTTGTGTATGAATTACCCACTTGCTATCAGAGATAGGGTAGATAATGCCTACATCAAGAAGTTTAATGACTTCTATTTTTACCACTTCTTTCATGTGAATGATTAATCTTCTTTGGGACGATATGTCCTAGCATTATCTTCTAAATATATTCTATATGTGCAGATCAAAGGACTAATGACTTTTTTGCCTTTTAAAGTCCATCCAATTGTCAGTTTATGTTCTCTCAACATATTTAACAACTTACCTTCTTGATTGTTTATGAGGGAAGAAGAAATTACCACATGGTAAGTTTGTTCATCTCCAATAAATGCATACTTCAATCCTTCTGGCAAAAGTCTTTAACTCCAATTTGGGTGTTTCCTCATGTTTTTATTTTTCCAACGCTCATAGTTCCTTAAAATTTTATTTCTCTCCATCGTCTTCAGTACCTGTGTAGAATCAAGTAAAAATTCATTAGGAGTATCTGAATCTAATTGTGTAATTGATACAAGAAAATTAGCAGTATAAATTTCCATGGGATCAGATAAACTTCTCTGAATATGTTCCTCCAAAATTGGTACAATTAGTTCCATTCTCTCGTTTTCAGTGTTCTGATCGTATGATTGTTTACACATGTTAAAAATATAAAGCTCCAGCGTCATATTGTCAAATGATAAATTCATGATTCCATCCTGATGTCTTCTTTTAACGGTGCAATAGTCTTTCAGAAATTTGGCATAAGATGGTATCTATTGGATGGCATCTAACAAAGGAATATTGACTTTAACCTGTTTGAATATATCATATATCTCAGGGGAATGGTTCGATTTCTTTGTTTTAAATGCTTGAGGAAACGAAGGTGCATGAGAAAAATTATTATCATCAACGATAGGTAATAGTTCAATAACCCCTTCACTACTCTTTAAATCTGATTTATTTTCAACTCCATGAGGTTCAAGAATAAGTCTGTGGATGACCTTACCACTGCGAAGAGTAACAACAAATTTGACTTCTATGTGTTGACTACTAGAACTACACACGTGAGGGTTTTGATGACTCTTAGGGTTTAGATGTGGTTGTGCAGAAAACTTTGCTTTCTTATTAATGGCCAATGCAGATGTGATTTTGGAGAAAGTACCTTTCAAATCAATCAATGTTGTATATTTTGATTATTGATGGCTTTCTGTTTCTCAATGAATGCATACAAGGTATCTTCAAGGGTGGTTTTCCTATGTGGTGGGACATATGATGAATAATTCTGGGAATTTTGAAAATTCCGGTGTACCTAAGGAGGTTTTTACGATGGTTGTGCTTGGTTATCATTCCTCCAATTAAAGTTTGGATGGTTTCTCCTACTAGAATTGTAGATTGGGAGTATGGGTTTGGATTTGATCTCTTAAAGGTGTTTATAGAACTAACTTGGTCATGGAGACATTCTTGCTGAGCTGACAAATTTGGGAAAACTTGTGTGACGTGTTCGTGTGAATTACAGATTTGACATGTGACTCCTTGAATTGACTTGACATGATTATACTTCCTCATTTCTAATGCCTCAAATCTTTTTTAGCCAGAGATGCATACTTAACAGAAAGGTCATGGTCTTTCCTAAGGTTAAACATGTTGGGGTTGGTGCTTAGAGCGGCAATTCCCGGTTGTATTTCTTTATGAATACTTTTGTAAAACATTATTATTATGAATAATATATGTAGTTTCTATAATATAATGTTTCATTTAATATGGTAAAGACGTAAAGACCTTAGAATGACTAGTCATGATGCTATTGTAAAAGCGTCACAACTGACATTGAGTTGTATCATGACATTGTCATTCTCAGTCTATTCCTGGTCAAGGTTTACACTACTTGGTCAGCATAGTAAATCCGTTGAGACTGGTACATGTCGTATATAGGAATATATGATTTCAATGGTTTCTCAATGAACCATAAGTCTTGGAGACTAGTATAGATGTGTAGGTATTTATAGCGGATAAACACTGAACGACTCACCAAAGATTCTTAATGGATGGTACACCAACGTCAATAGAGTATCACTTGTGATTCTTCGACTTGAGATACCACTGTGGGCATCTTCCACACTTAGATGGCGGTCACGTCACCGATCTATTTAGATCAGACCTCCGCCTGTTCGTTGGGTGTGGATAGATCCTCAGGATGTCCTGTGTGTATCGAGATAGGATCCGTCAGTTCTATGTATCAGAGCATAGGTAGTCCATATGATTAGCAATCAGATAAAAACCATGGGCCTGTGGTACAATTTAAAAGTTAGTTCTAAATGTTCTTTTTGAGATTGCTAATAGAGACGTCGACGGGATAATCCCCATAGAGATTTGACGTTAACATCTATATCTCTGGGATATATCTGGATACCTGTGACGGATGAATTATACATTTGCCATGACCTCGACCTGTATGATTCAGCGAGATTATCTGTGATCTTCATAATTTACGGGTTGATAAGTTATGCACACGAAATTAGATTTCGTGACAGATATGCCTGAATCTAGAGAGTCTCAATAATGAAACATACTCGTAGAGCACTAGGGCAACATTAATGAATAATATTGATTATTTATAAAGTCGTTTAAAGGTTAAACGCAAAATACGTGTGTTGGGACCTGATAGTCATTTCCTTAATTTTTGTGTATTTGCATTTCATGTTAGATTAATTCAAATACACATTAATTAATTGTCAAATTGAGATATTTGACTAATATCATAAATATATATATATATATATATATGTGTGGTGTGTGTGTGTGTGGTGTGTGTGTTGTGTGTGTGTGTGTGTGTGTTGTGTGTGTGTGTGTGTGTATTTAATATTTAATATAAATATAATACATATATTTAATATATTTGTATTTAATTAATTAATTAATTAATTAATTGTTAAATGATTAAATTAATTAAAGTAGAGATATTTTTTAAGTTATGATAAATGTGAGATGACCTTAAGATGCCTTTGTTGATTTAAAAATATATTTAATATATTGTATTCAAATGTTGCATCTTTTAATATGAGGTTACATAAGGGTCTGGATATGGTACTAAAGTTTTTAATGAACCTCATATAGAATCCTACATGCCATAAGAAAGAACTTATTTCCCTGATTGTTGTTGTGGTGGTAATTTAGAGATTACCTCTATTTTTGCCTTGTCAACCTCAATACTTTTAGATGACACAACTTGACCCAAAATAATTCGTGATTTAGTCATGAAATGGAATTTTTCCTAGTTTAACACACATCATTTTTCTTCACATCTTTTCAAAATATTTTCCAAATTATTCAGGCAATTATCAAATGAATTCCCAAAAATAGTTATACCATCCATAAAGACCTCTAATCAGTGTTCAACCATGTCACTAAATATACTTAGCATGCATCATTGGAATGTGTTGGTGCATTACAAAGTCCAAGAGATATTTTTTTTAAATGCAAATTTTTCAAAAAGATATGTGAATGTAGTCTTTTCCTGGTCTTGTAAAGCAATGAGAATTTGATAATCACTTGAGTAACCATCAAGGAAGTAATATTATGGATGTTCTGGTACTCTTACTAAAATTTGGTCAAGAAAAAGTCAAGTAAAATGAACTTTTCTAGTGGCATCATTTAGTTTTCTACAATCAATGCACATACGCCAACTAGGTGAGATTTGAGTTCGAATTGATTCTCCTTTATCATTTTTTTATGACAGTTATTCTATATATTTTAGGCACAATTTGTGTATGAATTACCCACTTGCTATCAGAGATAGGGTAGATAATGCCTACATCAAGAAGTTTAATGACTTCTATTTTTACCACTTCTTTCATGTGAATGATTAATCTTCTTTGGGACGATATGTCCTAGCATTATCTTCTAAATATATTCTATATGTGCAGATCAAAGGACTAATGACTTTTTTGCCTTTTAAAGTCCATCCAATTGTCAGTTTATGTTCTCTCAACATATTTAACAACTTACCTTCTTGATTGTTTATGAGGGAAGAAGAAATTACCACATGGTAAGTTTGTTCATCTCCAATAAATGCATACTTCAATCCTTCTGGCAAAAGTCTTTAACTCCAATTTGGGTGTTTCCTCATGTTTTTATTTTTCCAACGCTCATAGTTCCTTAAAATTTTATTTCTCTCCATCGTCTTCAGTACCTGTGTAGAATCAAGTAAAAATTCATTAGGAGTATCTGAATCTAATTGTGTAATTGATACAAGAAAATTAGCAGTATAAATTTCCATGGGATCAGATAAACTTCTCTGAATATGTTCCTCCAAAATTGGTACAATTAGTTCCATTCTCTCGTTTTCAGTGTTCTGATCGTATGATTGTTTACACATGTTAAAAATATAAAGCTCCAGCGTCATATTGTCAAATGATAAATTCATGATTCCATTCCTGATGTCTTCTTTTAACGGTGCAATAGTCTTTCAGAAATTTGGCATAAGATGGTATCTATTGGATGGCATCTAACAAAGGAATATTGACTTTAACCTGTTTGAATATATCATATATCTCAGGGGAATGGTTCGATTTCTTTGTTTTAAATGCTTGAGGAAACGAAGGTGCATGAGAAAAATTATTATCATCAACGATAGGTAATAGTTCAATAACCCCTTCACTACTCTTTAAATCTGATTTATTTTCAACTCCATGAGGTTCAAGAATAAGTCTGTGGATGACCTTACCACTGCGAAGAGTAACAACAAATTTGACTTCTATGTGTTGACTACTAGAACTACACACGTGAGGGTTTTGATGACTCTTAGGGTTTAGATGTGGTTGTGCAGAAAACTTTGCTTTCTTATTAATGGCCAATGCAGATGTGATTTTGGAGAAAGTACCTTTCAAATCAATCAATGTTTGTATATTTTGATTATTGATGGCTTTCTGTTTCTCAATGAATGCATACAAGGTATCTTCAAGGGTGGTTTTCCTATGTGGTGGGACATATGATGAATAATTCTGGGAATTTTGAAAATTCCGGTGTACCTAAGGAGGTTTTTACGATGGTTGTGCTTGGTTATCATTCCTCCAATTAAAGTTTGGATGGTTTCTCCTACTAGAATTGTAGATTTGGGAGTATGGGTTTGGATTTGATCTCTTAAAGGTGTTTATAGAACTAACTTGGTCATGGAGACATTCTTGCTGAGCTGACAAATTTGGGAAAACTTGTGTGACGTGTTCGTGTGAATTACAGATTTGACATGTGACTCCTTGAATTGAATTGACTTGACATGATTATACTTCCTCATTTCTAATGCCTCAAATCTTTTTTAGCCAGAGATGCATACTTAACAGAAAGGTCATGGTCTTTCCTAAGGTTAAACATGTTGGGGTTGGTGCTTAGAGCGGCAATTCCCGGTTGTATTTCTTTATGAATACTTTTGTAAAACATTATTATTATGAATAATATATGCAGTTTATATAATATAATGTTTCATTTAATATGGTAAAGACGTAAAGACCTTAGAATGACTAGTCATGATGCTATTGTAAAAGCGTCACAACTGACATTGAGTTGTATCATGACATTGTCATTCTCAGTCTATTCCTGGTCAAGGTTTACACTACTTGGTCAGCATAGTAAATCCGTTGAGACTGGTACATGTCGTATATAGGAATATATGATTTCAATGGTTTCTCAATGAACCATAAGTCTTGGAGACTAGTATAGATGTAGTATGTAGGTATTTATAGCGGATAAACACTGAACGACTCACCAAAGATTCTTAATGGATGGTACACCAACGTCAATAGAGTATCACTTGTGATTCTTCGACTTGAGATACCACTGTGGGCATCTTCCACACTTAGATGGCGGTCACGTCACCGATCTATTTAGATCAGACCTCCGCCTGTTCGTTGGGTGTGGATAGATCCTCAGGATGTCCTGTGTGTATCGAGATAGGATCCGTCAGTTCTATGTATCAGAGCATAGGTAGTCCATATGATTAGCAATCAGATAAAAACCATGGGCCTGTGGTACAATTTAAAAGTTAGTTCTAAATGTTCTTTTTGAGATTGCTAATAGAGACGTCGACGGGATAATCCCCATAGAGATTTGACGTTAACATCTATATCTCTGGGATATATCTGGATACCTGTGACGGATGAATTATACATTTGCCATGACCTCGACCTGTATGATTCAGCGAGATTATCTGTGATCTTCATAATTTACGGGTTGATAAGTTATGCACACGAAATTAGATTTCGTGACAGATATGCCTGAATCTAGAGAGTCAATAATGAAACATACTCGTAGAGCACTAGGGCAACATTAATGAATAATATTGATTATTTATAAAGTCGTTTAAAGGTTAAACGCAAAATACGTGTGTTGGGACCTGATAGTCATTCCTTAATTTTTGTGTATTTGCATTTCATGTTAGATTAATTCAAATACACATTAATTAATTGTCAAATTGAGATATTTGACTAATATCATAAATATATATATATATATATTGTGTGGGTGTGTGTGTGGTGTGGTGTGTGTGTTGTGTGGTGTGTGTGTGGTGTGTGTGTGTATTTAATATTTAATATAAATATAATACATATATTTAATATATTGTAATTAATTAATTAATTAATTAATTGTTAAATGATTAAATAATTAAAGTAGAGATATTTTTTAAGTTATGATAAATGTGAGATGACCTTAAGATGCCTTTGTTGATTTAAACTTTTCATTAAATGGTTTAATGATTCAAGTTAACAAGTTGATAAAGTAAAATTTAATGAAACAAAAATAAATATCTAGATATTACTTACTACAACTTTCGGCCAAGGCTAAAGTTGTGCAAGTATATATTATTTTGTTTCATTTTGGGTTTAAGTACCTTTTCACACTTTATCAAAAACTTCATTAAAAGGAAAGCAAAAAAGCTTGAGAGAAAGAAAAGAAAAATCAAAGAAAAGCTTGGATTTAAGTAAGTATTTCCAACTAGTCATTAGAGAGAAAAATGTTCCTCTTGTTCTTGGCTACATCTTGTGATGTTCTTAAGTTTTTTCTATTCTTTATTCTTTTTATTTTTGATGGATGAAAGTTTGATAAAGGGGTTAAGCATGTATAAAGTTGATAGAATATTACTAATGAACTAGTAAGCATTTTTTTTTTTTATGGTTTTAGAACCTTGTTGCCATTCTAGAGTTATGGACTCACTCTTAAATGACCTAGAATTGTTCTATAGTTATTTTATTGTGGTGAGGCTTGTTTGGTGTTTTAGAAACTTGATTGAAGTGTTGGTTTTAAGTTTTTGACATTTTCCACCTTTAGGCTTTTCATTTTGTTGTGTATTTCGATGTGTATATGATGCATATAAAATACTCGTCTAGTTGACTATGGTCTGGTCGGACCTCTTCTGATCGGACCTCATCTGGTTGGCATGACCCCATGTGGTCGGCATGACCCCATGTGGTCGGACCATGACTTCATATGGTCGGACCAAGGGCCTTTTATGGTCGGATTATACTTCATCTGATCGATCATGTATGTGAGTAATGTTTTTTGGGTTTAGGTGAAATCTGAATAGATTATTCATATTAGATATTGAATAATTTACTCGGTATTTTGAAAACGTTTTTGAAATATGATTTCAGCCCCGACCCGCGTTTCCGCTGTGACCGACCCAAAGGACTAAAAACCCTTTCAAAATGGTATTAGAGCTAGTCTGATTCTAGGCCCCCCTAATATGATTAGCCCTTTAAAATCTTGTTGTCTTGACTTTATACATACATGTTTTTAATCTAATTGATTAGATTTATGATGTCTGACACTTTACAGAAAATCCATAATTAATAAGGTTTAAATGTAATTATGTATATGATGTATGTTATATGGTCCGTCTTGTCAATACAGTTTATGAATATTTCTCCGTGACTACATCTGAGACCGTGTTCTCTACTGTAAGGGTGTAGAAGATAGAGATTTATTTATGCCGGATGTATATGAGATACTAGATAAATTCAAGCGAAAGCGGAATCCTGAATGTGCCCTAGCTGTCAGGGTTACGTAAGTAACTTGAGTTTATCATTGACGAGTTTAACCTTGTTACGTCTCCTTGTGGGCCTGCTTTAGCAGCGACAACAAGAAATGACAAGGACCGGAAACCCAAGAGTCACTATTGAATGATTGTTAAATGAGTTGTCTACCTGATGAATATTCGTAGGCGAGACCGTGCCTCTGCTGTGAGCTGAAATATATTCACAGGATCCACTTTTCACTATTTGTGTTTAATTTAAATTATAAATCTTTGTATTCTGTTTGGGATTTTAATATTACATGATTTAATGGGAGGGGTATTTTTAGATTAAAAATCCATGATCTAGTTTATGCTTTTGATATTATATGAAACTGTTTATTTTCTACTAACCGTTTTTCGTGATCTATGTGATAGATTTACGATGGCGACACCATTCACTAATCAGTTTGCACGTATGCTTGATGCGAACAAACTTAAAGGTGCAGATAACTTCACTGATTGGGACTTAGATTTGAGGATTGTTCTCGATTCTGAGAAGTTATGATATGTTCTTGAGGGTTCGTTGCCCCTTGCTGTTGGTTCCGATGCCACACTGGATGAACGCCAAGTTTTTGAATCTTGGAAGGATGATGATTTAAAAGTTAAATCATACATCCTTAGTTCACTGTCTCCGAGACTCAAGAAACAATACTATGGCATGTCAGATGCGTATAGTATGATGAAACGATTAAGACAATCGTTTGAGAACCAAGAATAAGTTGTTGTTCACAAAGTCGCAATGGAACTATTCCATGAGCGATTGGATTAGGGGCAAGTTGGTAGCCCACATGATCTTCAGATGATCGATTTGATCGATCAATTGAGGCAACATAATCTCATTTTGAATGACATTCTCAGTAGGAGTGTCATTCTTGGTTCACTCACAGCTTTTTATCGCCAGTTCGTGATGTACTTCAACATGAATGAGACTATATGTACCTACCATGAGTTGTATAGGATATTGCTCACGGCGGAAGAGGACCTCAAGAAGGGAGTACCGACTTGCCCTTTAAGACATGCTTCTTTTTCTACTTCTTCCCAGGCCTGGCAAAAGGGAAAGAAGAACAAAGGGAAGAAGAAGAAAGGTTTCGGTCCTCAACCACATGTGAAGATGGCAAAGCCCAATAAGGCTTCTAAGACAAATGCCATCACTGCAGCAAAATCGGGCACTGGAAAAGGAACTGTCCTGACTGCATTGCCCAGCTGAGAAGGGAGAGAGCATCTACATCAGGTACATTTATTTTTCCAGTTATTGATATAACTTTGGCATGTGAAGCTGTAACATCCAGATAGATTTTTGATTCTGCTTGTCCCATTCACATTTGCAATTCGTTGCAGGTGCTGAAGGAAAGTATGAGACTGAAGCCTGGAGGGATGTAGTTGCGATTCGGGAGTGGAGACTCTCTGGATGCAGTTGCAGTGGGAGCATGCGAGATCTCATTGCCGAATGGGACACTTGTGCTATATGACTGTCATTTTATACCTAGATGTGTAGCTAATATTATATCTCTTTTGTATTAGATACAGAAGGTTATTGTATTAATATTAAGAACAGTTGTTTATATTTATATAATAAACATAATATTTAGATCATTTGTTGTCCAAACCAGCATGGTCATTATACATTGCAAACTTCAAAAGATATTTTGAATACTGGAATTATAAATGTAGTTAACCTATTGTTAATAATACTGAACTTTGGCATATGCGGCTAGGATATATTGGTGTTAAACGCCTTACCCAATTGGTTAGGAATGGTTTGATACCAGATCTCACCATTGAATCCTATCCAACTTGTGAATCGTGTATTCAGGGTAAGATGACCAAAGCCCTATATTCTAGTGTTGGACACCGCACCACTAACTTACTGGAACTCGTACATTCTGATGTATGTGGTCTACTAAGTCAGACTGCTCAAAGTGGTTATTCGTACTTCGTTACCTTTACCGATGATCTATCACGGTACAGTTATGTCTATTTGATGTGATATAAATCAGAAACCTTTGAAAAATTCAAAGAGTTCCGAAATGAAATAGAAAAATATACTGGTCAATATATTAAATGCCTTCGATCTGATCGAGGCGGAGAATATATGAGTGGTGAGATCATTGATTATATGAAGGAGAATGAGATTCTCGCTCAATATACTCCTCCAGGTACTCTATAGCACAATAGAGTGTCTAAGAGGAGAAATCGGACTTTATTGGATATGGTCCGATCAAAGTTAAGTTTCACAGATTTGCCCTATTTCTTATGGGGCCACTCTCTTTTAACAGATGCATATCTTTTGAATAGGATTCCTTCAAAAGTTGTTCCTACGACACCGTATGAGATATGGTTCGGTATGAGACCAAATCTTAGTTTACATTAAGGTTTGGCGTTGTCCTGCTTATGTCAGGGTGACTCAACAAGATAAGTTTTCATCTCGAGGGAAAATTTTAGGTTTTTCGGATATCCTTCGAATACGAGGGGATATCTATTCTATGATATCGAGCATCAAAATGTGTTCTTAGCTCGCTTCGTAAAATTCTAGAAGTAGATATTTTGTCAGAAGGTGGTAATCATAGACATGTTGAACTTGATGAAGTCCAACCTGAAAACAACGAACCAACGAAGGAACCAGAAGTTTAAGTAGATGAAAGACCTTCAACACACACACTCCATAGGTCAGAAAGGGTATCTATACCTCTTTAACGCTTGTATTTGATACAATAAACGAGTCTGGATGTTCTCTTCGTTGAAGAGACTGATCCTTTCACCTATAGAGAATCGATGTTGGACATCGACTCCATGAAATGGCAAAGTGCCATGAAATCCGAGTTAGACTCGATGCATGAGAATCAAGTTTGGGACTTGGTTCCACTTCCCGAAGGAACTGTTCTTATCGGTTGTAAATGGGTTTACAAAAGGAAGTGAGGGCATGATGGTAAGGTTGAAACTTACAATGCTCGACTGGTAGCAAAATGTTACACGCAGCGACCTAGAGTCGACTACGATGACACTTTTTCACGATTAGCAATGCTTAAGTCTATTCAGATTTTACTTTCTATAGATGTGTATCATGACTATGAGATTTGGCAAATGGATGTCAAAACGGCTTTTCTGAATGAATTTCTTGATGAAGAAATTTATATGGAACAACTGGAAGGTTTTGCGTCTAGCGAAAACTCGGGGATGGTATGTAAGCTTAAAAAGTCCATTTATGGACTTAAACAAGCTTCAAGAAGTTGAAATCTTTGATTCGACGAGATTATTCGATCGTCTGGTCTCCTCAAGAATTCAGAAGAATCATGTGTGTATCAGAAGGCCAGTAGGAGCATGGTCGTATTTTTAGTTCTATATATTGATGACATCCTAATCATTGGGAATGATTTAGGTATGTTACAAAGCGTCAAAGCGTACCTATGTAAGAATTTCTCCATGAAGGACCTGGGAGAAGCTTCCTAAAATTAGGGATAAAACTCTATAGAGATAGACAAAGGAGGCTGATTGGGTTATTCCAATCAATGTACATATATAAGATCTTAGAACGGTATAATTTTGGTAACTGTAAGACAGCAAACATACCGTTCAGACATGAGATTCATCTTTCAAAGAAGATGAGTCCACAAACAGAAGATGAGAAGGTTAGAATGTCTAACCAACCTTATGTTTCGTGTTTGGGTAGCATAATGTATGTCATGTTATATACGGGGCCTGATATCAGTTTCGCTGTTAGAGTAACTAGTCGATATCAGTCTAATCCAGGTAATGACCATTGGATGACCATTAAACATATCCTCAAGAATCTTAAAGGTACTAAGGATAAGTTAATAATTTATGAAGGAAGCGAACTGTAAGTTAATGGGTATACAAATTCTGATTTCTAATCGGATCCTGATGATAGAAATTCTACATCTAGATTCGTATTTACCCTTAACGAAGGTGCAGTTTGTTGGAAGAGTTCCAAACAAGGATCAACAGTAGATTCCACCACTGATCCTGACTACATTGCCTAACTGAGGAGGGAGAGAGCATCTACATCAGATATATTTATTTTTCCAGTTATTGATATATCTTTGGCTTGTGAAGCCGTAACATCCAGCTGGATTTTAGATTCTGCTTGTCCCATTCACATTTGCAATTTGTTGCAGGTGCTGAAGGAAAGTAGGAGACTGAAGCCTGGAGGGATGTAGTTGCGATTCGGGAGTGGAGACTCTTGGATGCAGTTGCAGTGGGAGTATGGGAGATATCATTGCCGAATGGGACAATTGTGTTATATGACTGTCATTTTCTACCTAGATGTGTAGCTAATATTATATCTCTTTTTGTATTCGATACAGAAAGTTATTGTATTAATATTAAGAACTGTTCTTTGTATTTATATAATAAACGTAATATTCAGATCCTTTGTTGTCCAAACCAGCATGGTCATTATACATTGCAAACTTCAAAAGATATTTTGAATACTGGAATTAATAAATATAGTTAACCTGTTGTTAATAATACTGAACTTTGGCATATGCGGCTAGGCCATATAGGCGTTAAACGCCTTACCCAATTGGTTAGGAATGGTTTGATACCAGATCTCACCATTGAATCATATCCAACTTGTGAATCATGTATTCAGGGTAAGATGACCAAATCCCCATTTTCTGATGTTGGACACCGCACCACTAACTTACTGGAACTCGTACATTCTGATGTATGTGGTCCACTAAGTCAGACTACTCACAGTGGTTATTCGTACTTCGTTACTTTTACCGATGATCTGTCACGGTACGGTTATGTCTATTTGATGCGATATAAACCGGAAACCTTTGAAAAGTTCAAAGTGTTCCGAAATGAAGTAGAAAAATAAACTGGTCAATATATTAAATGTCTTTGATCTGATTGAGGCGGATAATATATGAGTGGTGAGTTCATTGATTATATAAAGGAGAATGAGATTCTCGCTCAATATACTCCTCCAAGTACTCCACAGCACAATGAAGTGTCTGAGAGGAGAAATCGGACTTTATTGGATATGGTCCGATCAATGTTGAATTTCATATATTTGCCCTATTTCTTATGGGGCTACTCTCTTTTAACAGATGCACATCTTTTGAATACGATTCCTTCAAAAGTTGTTCCTACGACACCGTATGAGATATGGTTCGGTATGAGACCAAATCTTAGTTACATTAGGGTTTGGGGTTGTCCTGCTTATGTCAGGGTGACTCAGCAAGATAAGCTTTCACCTCGAGGGAAAAATTTTAGGTTTATCGGATATCCTTCGAATACGAGGGGATATCTATTCTATGATACCGAGCATCGAAATTTATTCTTAGCTCGCTTCGCAAAATTTCTAGAAGTAGAATTTTTGTCAGAATGTGGTAATCATAGACAGGTTGAACTTGATGAAGTCCAACCTGAAAACAACGAACCAACGAAGGAACTTGAAGTTCAAGTAGATGAAGGACCTTCAACACACACTCCATAGGTCAGAAAGGGTATCTAGACCTCTTGAATGGTTGTATTTGATACAAGAAAAGAGTCGGGATGTTCTCTTAGTTGAAAAGACTGATCCTTTCACCTATAGAGAATCGATGTTGGACATCGACTCTGTGAAATGGCAAAGTTCCATAAAATCCGAGTTAGACTCAATGCATGAGAATCAAGTTTGGGACTTGGTTCCGCTCCCCGAAGGAATTGTTCCTATCGGTTGTAAATGGGTTTACAAAAAAAAGCGAGGGCCTGATGGTAAGGTTGAAACTTTCAATGCCCGACTGGTTGCAAAAGGTTACACGCAGCGACCTGGCGTTGACTACGATGAAACTTTTTCACCAATAGCAATGCTTAAGTCTATTCGGATTTTGCTTTCTAAAGCTGCGTATCATGACTACGAGATTTGGCAAATGGATGTCAAAACGGCTTTTCTGAATAGATTTCTTGATGAAGAAATCTATATTGAACAGCCGAAAGGTTTTTCATCCAGTGAAAACTCGGGGATGGTATGTAAGCTTATAAAGTCCATTTATGGACTTAAACAAGCTTCACGAAGTTGGAATCTTTGATTCGACGAGATTATTCGATCGTCTGATTTTCTCAAGAATTTGGAAGAATCCTGTGTGTATCAAAAGGCCAGTGGGAGCATGGTCGTATTTTTAGTCCTATATATTGATGACATCATAATCATTGGGAATGATTTAGGTATGTTACAAAGCGTCAAAGCGTACCTATGTAAGAATTTCTCGATAAAGGACCTAGGAGAAGCTTCCTATGTTTTAGGGATAAAACTCTATAAAGATAGACAAATGAGGTTGATTGGGTTATTCCAATCAATGTACATAGATAAGATCATAGAACGGTATAATTTTGGCAATTGTAAGACAGCAAACATACCGTTCAGACATGAGATTCATCTTTCAAAGAAGACGAGTCCACAAACAGAAGATGAGAAGGTTAGAATGTCTAACCAACCTTATGTTTCATGTTTGGGTAGCATAATGTATGCCATGTTATGTACGAGAAATGATATCAGTTTTGCTGTTAGCATAACTAGTCGATATCAGTCCAATCCAGGTAATGACCATTGGATGGCCATTAAACATATCATCAAGAATCTTAAAGGTATTAAGGAAAAGTTAATAATTTATGAAAGAAACGAACTGCAAGTTAACGGGTATACGGATTTCGATTTCCAATCGGACCCCGATGATAGAAATTCTACATCTGGATTCGTATTGACCCTTAACAGAGGTGCAGTTTGTTGGAATAGTTCCAAACAGGGATCAACAGCAGATTCCACCACTGAGGCGGAATACATTGCAGCTTCTGAAGCTGCAGAGGCGGCTGTGTAGATAAAGAACTTTATCACAGAATTGGCAGTTGTCCTAAGTATCAAGAATGCGACCATTATACTGTGATAATATTGGAGCCATTGCACAAGCAAAGGAACCGATGGTGCATCAGAAGTCGAAGCATGTGGAACGTAAGTACCACATCATTCGAGAAATTATGTCACGAGGGGATATTATCCTGTGCAAGGTACCGAGTGAAGATAATGTAGCAGACCCACCGACGAAGGCCATACCTCCGAAGTTGTTTGATAAACACGTGGAGTCGATGGGTATTAGATACAATCGCTATTGTCATTAAAGCAAGTGGGAGAGTTTGTTGGGGTTTGTGCTCAGCTTGCCAGTTGTATTTCTTTATGAATACTTCTGTAAAATGTTATTATTATGAATTATATATGCAGTTTCTATAATATAATGTTTCTTTTAATATGGTAAAGACGTAATGACCTTAGAATGACTAGTCATGATCCTGTTGTAAAAGCGTCACAACTGACATTGAGTTGTATCATGAGGTTGTCATTCTCATATTATTCCTGGTCAAGGTTTACACTACTCGGTCAATATAGTAAACCCGTTGAGACCGGTACATGTCGTATACATGAATATATGATTCCAATGGTTTCTCAATGAACCATAAGTCTTGGAGACTAGTATAGACTTGTAGGTGTTTATCGCGGATAAACACTGAACGACTCACCGAAGATTCTTAATGGATGGTACACCAACGTCAATAAGAATCATATAGGGTTGAGTAGCACTTATGATTCTTCGACTTGAGATACCACTGTGGGAACATGAGACATCTTCCACACTTAGATGGTTGTCATATCACCTATCTATTTAGATCAGACCTCTGCATGTTCGTTGGGTGTGGATAGATCCTCAGGGTGTCTTGTGTGTATCGAGATAGGATCCGTCAGTTCTGTGTATCAGAGCATAGGTAGTCCATATGATTAGCAATCAGATAAAAACATGGGCCCGTGGTACAATTTAGAAGTTAGTTCTAAATGTTCTTTTTGAGATTGCTAATAGAGACGTCGACGGGATAATCCTCATAGAGATTTGACATTAACATCTATATCTCTGGGATATATCCGGATACCTATGACGAAGGAATTATACATTTGCCATGACCTCGACCTGTATGATTCAGCGAGATTATCTGTGATCGTCATAATTTACGGGGTGATAAATTATGCACACGAAATTGGATTTCGTGACAGATATGCCTGAATCTAGAGAGTCTCACTAATGAAACATACTCGTAGAGCACTAGGGCAACATTAATGAAAAATATTGATTATTTATAAAGTCGTTTAAAGGTTAAACGCAAAATACGTGTGTTGGGACCCGATAGTCATTTCCTTAATTTTTGTGTATTTGCATTTAATGTTAGATTAATTCAAATACACATTAATTAATTGTCAAATTGAGATATTTGACTAATATCATAAATATATATATGTATTTAATTTTGTTTTAAATATAATACATATATTTAATATATTTGTATTTAATAAGTTAATTAATTATTTAATTATTAAATGATTAAATTAATTAAAGTAGAGATATTTTTTAAGTTATGATAAATGTGAGATGACCTTAAGATGCCTTTGTTGATTTAAACCTTTCATTAAATGGTTTAATGATTCAAGTTAACAAGTTGATAAAGTAAAATTTAATGAAAACAAAATAAATATCTAGATATTACTTACTACAATTTTCGGCCAAGGCTAAAATTGTGCAAGTATATATTGTTTTGTTTCATTTAGGGTTTAAGTACCTTTTCACACTTTATCAAAATCTCCATTAAAATGAAAGCAAAGAAGCTTGAGAGAGAGAAAAGAAAAATCAAGAAAAACTTGGATTTAAGTAAGTATTTCTAACTAGTCATTAGAGAGAAAAATATTCATCTTGTTCTTGGCTACTTCTTGTGTTGTTCTTAAGTTTTTCTATTCTTTATTCTTTGTATTTTTGGTGGATGAAAGTTTGATAAAGGGGTTAAGCATGTATAAAGTTGATAGAATGTTACTAATGAACTAGTAAGCATTCTTTTCATGGTATTAGAACCTTGTTGCCATTCTAGAGTTATTGACCCACTCTTAAATGACCTAGAATTGTTCTATAGTTGTTTTATTATGGTGAGGCTTGTTTGGTGTTTTAGAAACTTGATTGAAGTGTTGGTTTTAAGTTTTTGACCTTTTACCACCTTTGGGCTTTCATTTTGTTGTGTATTTGGATGTGTATATGATGCATGTAAAATACTCGTATGGTTGACTATGGTCTGGTCGAACCTCGTCTGGTCAAACCTCGTCTGGTCTGACCTCATTTGGTCGGCCATGACCCCATGTAGTCATGTGGTCGGACTATGACTTCATGTGATTGGACCAAGGGCCTTTTGTGGTCAAATTATTACTTTATCTGATCGAATCATGTATGTGAGTAATTTTTTTTGGGTTTAGGTGAAATCCAAATAGATTATTCATATTTGATATTGAAAAATTTACTCTGTATTTTGAAAAAGTTTTTGAAATATGATTTCAGTCCCGATCCACGTTTCCGCTGCGACCGTCCTGAATGACTAAAAACCCTTTCAAAACATACCTCTACCACATGACTATGGTTTTACAGGCGACTCAAAAGTGCCAACTGTATCCCATTATTTTGTATTCTCAGTTATATGTTCTAGGTAATCTAGTGCATCTTCGAGATTTTTGTCCTTAAACTCACCATTACACATCATTACAACTACATGTATACCTTAGGGTGTTAAACCCTCCTAGAAGTAGGAACCATTTTCCATGTTTCAACCTCGTGATGTGGATAAATATTTAATATCTATTTGAATCTCTCTCAAAATTGGTAAAGTATTTCTCCCAACTTTTGTGTGAAAGTTGTGATTCTCTTCTTAAATGAATTGTCATGTGTGTGGGAAATTATTTTAGAAACTACTATTGTAAATCATCCATGCGCTGATGGATCTTGACCTAAGGTTCTGCAGCCAAATTTTAGCTTTATCCTTTAACGAAAAAGGTGGGTCGTATTATATTCATGCTGCAATTTTGATCTTGCAAGTGTTATAATAAATTAAAACATTATCACCTATAATATATAAATTGTCATTATCACATAGTTAATTTATTTTAGGAATTAATTATGTCAAAACAAATATAATCAGCCATAAAGGCGGGATAACATTTGTCTATAATAAGTCCAGTTAGGTACTCAATTATGCTAAATAAATAAAACGAACCACATAGGCGGCAACAAAGTTTGGCAATAATTAATTCAAATTAAATTAAATATTAATCATTAAATTATAATTTTTATATTATAATATAAATAATATTAATTTATAATTTCATATTAAAAGCTTCTCATTTTACCCCATCAGAATTAAAAATTAGCTATTCATAATTTGAATAAAAAAATTCATAATTTTATAACTGATAGAAAAATAAATTACAAGAAAGCTTTAAAAAAATAAAACACATAAGAGCTGGATCCCTTCACAAATTTTCAAAAGAAGTTGTCAATCCACTGAAAAGTGGATTGGCATTATATATATATATATTATATATATATATATATATATATAAAATACATGTGTGACTAAATATATTGTAAGCTCATTTTACTATCAAACTAAATACGGTAAATATATTCCAAGTTCGATTTGAATCTAGGTGTCATACTCTTTTGGGTTTCTCGGTCTTGGAATTCAGATTTCATATCCTTTTTCCTGTTGAGCATCCAAAGTAGTATTTTACCTACAAAATAAATAAAAATCACAATAAAACTGTAGGGAACGCTTTCCCTCGCTCAGTGGAAACACGTTAGACACCCGGGATCAAACTAAAAAATGTTTTCTGCCCCTCTCTCCTCTTGGACGAAAGTTACCCGTACCAATACTGAAATTTTGCTTCTGTTTTGGACAAAATTTCATCTCCAGAAGAGCCTCCGAATAACAGTGGAAATTTGGACTATTTTGACCTGAAATACGCCCAAATCATTGCCCAAATCATCCCCTATTTGCATCAATTGCCACTGAGTTTCAGGTCTGAGTTTTCAATTAAAACAGCCCCAATATAGCTCCAAAACACCCCTTAATGTTCCTTAAAAATTCTCGATTGAAAGGAAAAACAAACCGAGCCCCAAAAACACAGAACTATGTGAGGTAGTGAGCAAAAATAATGCCCACTGTCGTGAATCAAAGAACAACAAGAAGAAGATGGATTTTGGTTCAACGCCAAAAGGACTTCCGTGCTATGTCTCGTAACCAACAGAAACTAGTGTGGGCTAGATCTATAAAACTAATCCCTAAATACTCTAGAGATTAAAGTCATACAAGATTTTCTTTTTAATTTTTTCTTTTATTCTTACTTTTGTTTATCTCAACACTTGAGAGAGTTTGACGAACAAGAAAGGTGGTTAGGGTTTGGAATGAGAAGCTTTTGCAAAAGAAAATCAAAATTTATTTTGTACTTAGAGTTTTTAATTTCCAAAATTAACAAAACCATTCCCTTCCCCCTTTACAATTTTTCGATCACCCTAAGGTTATTTTTGAAAATTTTTGTAACATCAAATCTTGTATTTAATGTTGCCATATATTAAACAAATGTTACAAAATAAATTGTGTTAATGCCTTTTGAAAATGTGTAACACCCATTCCAATCTTCATAATTTCCATAGTAACCAAAAGGGTTTCCAAAAAACTATATTTGGAAATACAAAAATAAATTATATAAAATAATTTAATAACTTATAATAAATAATTATTATATAATCATTTATTATAAAAACCATATATTAACTTTATATATAGTTTCAAGTGTGAAAAAAATTATATTATTAATCATATTAATAATATTTACATATGTAAGTATATAATTGAACTATCCAATTATATTTAATCTGTTATAGTATATCGAGCTAGCACGGGGACCAAATGGACCTACGATTTCGAGCTCCAATAATCTCGAAATATACTCCGAATTATTAACTCCGGGTTATTCCACTAAATATCCAAAGCTGCACTCTCGTTGCCGCAGATAGATTAATTAAGCCGAACCACGTTAGTATCCATCGATATAGTCATTACATACGAATTAAACCTTCATGAAGTATCTTATAATTAGATCCGGGTCATAATGTCTTTTATACCACTCTAATTATTTTTACCTTAAATACCATTGATTCTCTAATGAACTATTTATTCATAACTATTATGAATGTTAATATTTCTATAGTAATAGAAAGACTTGAGTGCTCTAACCGTTCAAGTACCGAATCAACCCTTAAGGAAGATACTCTTCTACTTCTCGCATGAAGGAGTGAACTTCATATCTATGTAATACGTCCCTAGCTAAACACCAAATCATGTCCCCAAAGTACGTAGCTATTAGTCAGGATTACTACACCAACCTCACTTTTGTAAATCGACGAACATAGCCTGCTATGCAGGAGTTCCTAGTACACCCATGATTTATATCAATCCATATATGACCATCTAGTAGATCGAAATGAGTTTCTTTATTTAACAGATATTACAAGAAACTCATTTCTATTTGGGTCCAGTCATATATGATCACATTATACAAGGTACCTCCATCTCATGTCTCCACATGGATGATCCTGGATCAAGGTCATCATACAATTATAGAATGGACCGTAACTATAGATAAACCAAAAACAAAGTACCCTCTTTGTTTGCTCTCTCTGGACTGTTTTAGATTACTAACTCCAGATTTAAATCCTCTTATGTATGACACTCATACACTAAGTCTGAAGGCATATTAGTAATCTAGGATAATCATGATAATTTAAAATATGCGATATTAAACAAACACTTTGATAAATGAATTTTATTTCATAAAATATATATCATTTACATTACATGAAACTCTAAGGTATATATCCCAATAATCTCCCACTTACACTAGAGCAAATGGGACATATAATGCAATCATAGACCATCTAGGTGACCTTCAAAAACTTTAGCCGACAAGATCTTTATAAGAGGATCATCTAGGTTCTCTGCGGATGCAATCTTTGTGATAGAAACATATCCTCTCTACACTATCTCCTTATATTTCTTCTCTATATGCTTTCCTCTCTTGTGGCTTCTTGGTTCATTTGAATTCACCACTGCACCATTATCACAATAAAGTGTGAGTAGTTTATCCATATCCGGAATGAATTTCAGATCTCCTAAGAACTTATGGAGCCAGACTACTTCTTTAGCTTCTTCACAAGCTGTTACATACTCAGCCTCTATGGTAGAGTCAGAAATACAAGATTAGTTTATAATCCGCCATACTATTGCTCTACCATCGAGGGTAAACATGTTGGTTTCTATGATTAGTCCCAAGATCATAATGAACAATGAAACATGAATGAATAACGAAGAAATATGATGGAAACATACTTACAACGATCGGTTTAGGATGTGTTGATGAACATAATATTTTCTCCTCCAAGTGTTCAAGATTCGGCCAAGGCAAAGGTGGAAGCTCCAAGCTTTGTTTGATTTTTCCAAGCCCTCGGATACGTTTCCCTATCACCTCTTGATGATTTTGAAGAGTGCTAGCCCTTAGTGAATTTTTGCAACAAGAATTCACACATTTTCTTCACAAATTTTGGCAAAGAAATAAAGAAAAATAGAGAGCCAAAAACCCTTACTGGTTTCGGCCTTGGGAGAGAGAAGAGAGGATATGATTTTTGATTTCCAAAATCAATAATAATGTTTCAAAAACAATTAATTAATCATATATCGAAAGTTGGTTTTGGTATATGTCTTTCACCTTTTCAACTTTGGAGTGTTTTACACTCTTCACCAACAACCTCACCTAAACACATCAAACAAGTGACATGTGATGTGATGGTTGATGTGACATGTGGGCCCCATTCGATTTCGAATGTGAGTGGGCCCGTAAACACTGCCGGGCTCGGGTTCGCTAATTCCGAATTAACGAACTTCCGTCGCGACGTAATTTAAATCGAATTTAATTAAATAATTATGCCTAGCAAAATTACTATTCATGTCGCTAATGAATTAATTCTAAATTAACTCGTTTTCCTGAATTAAAATCCAATTTTAATTTCGCGTCGAAATCAAATTTCGTTTAATATATCGAATATATTAGTTTAACGATTAATTCCAAATTAATCTTTCTCTCTCTTTAAATAGTACTTTATCCAAGATAAAGTTTCTCCGTAATTAATCTCAGATTAATTCAGTTCGATGGAATCCGTTTCAGACTTCATGGCTTCTTGCCATAAAGCGGAATCGATATCTTGTATCACTTCCTCATACGTAGCTGGTTCGTTATCCTTAATGAGATTAATATCTACATTAGGTGAAATCAGAAACCCATACCTCTCAGGTTGTTTCCTGACTCTCTCCGACCTACGCAGTATCTTGTATCACTATGAACGAGGGCTAACAGTTCGGTGGTGCGTTCACCTTTACCGCAAAAAGGTGATTTAGGCATTTTGCCTAATAAGCAAGATTCACAGACGTCATATGAATTTGGATCAAATCCGTCCAAGTAGCCACTCTTCGAAAGTGTGGATATGTGAGTCTTGTTTATGTGTCCCAGACTACAGTGCCACATATAAGTTTCATCATTGTTACTCATTTTGAGCCTTTTGTTGTTATATTTTATGTTGGAGATAGATTTATATTCAAAATATAAAGACCATTATTTGCAACAGTAGTGTAAATTTCTACATCATTTTTATATAAGTAACACCCAGTGTTCCGAAATACAAAAGTATACCCACATTGTGTTAACATAGATACAGATATGATATTCCTAGTCAAACTAGGTACACAATAACAGTCATTTAGTTCAAGTACATGCCCCGAGGGCAGTTCCAAAAAAAAGTGCCTATGGCTAAAACAGCAACAGGTGTCCCGTTTCCAACACGCAGATCAATCTCCCCTGAAGCCAGTCTCCTGCTAATCTGCAGATCCTGCACATCAGTACATATATGAGTACCACAACCAGAATCAAAAATCCAATTTTTAAAACTAGAAGTAGTCATGTTTATTTCAATAACAAACATACCTGAGGCTGGTGCCTTGCCCGCCTTTATCTCCTTCTAGAGCGCCTTGTACTCGCGGCAGTCACGCTTTCAGTGACCCCGCTTGCCGCACTTGAGGCAAACATCCTGAGATTTGTCCTTAGGCTTCCCAGAAGCCTTTGATGATTTGGCCTTGCCCTTTCTTTTATGCTTCTTCTTCTTCACACCTCCAGTTGCCTTGGGCCCAGCCCTCGGTGTCTGAGATGTCGAAGCAAAGTGCGCCTTGCACTTATTGCCCTTGAGAAGCTCCTTCTCAGCTTCCTTGAGAGTAGACAATAACTATCCAAGAGTATCATCAGTGTTCATCAAATTATAGTTTATGATGAAACTGTCTCCAGGTGTCGGGGAGAGATTGCAAGACCATGTCTATAGTAATCTCAGCCTCAAAGACTATCCCATCGCAGCTAGCTCATCTATGTCAGCAATCATCTGTGCCACATGGGACTCAACAGACATGCCTTCTGATATACGTGAACGGAAGAGCTTCTTAACTAACTCATATCTCTGCGACCTCTTGTTAGATCGGTGAAGATATTGCAACCTCGCCAACATGTTATAATGATCCAAGTCTCTGTTTTATCGACGGAATGCCGAGTCATTGAAGCAAGCATGATAGACTGAGCAGTATCACAATCATCACTGTGAGTCTTCCAAAGCTCCAGCTCAAGTGTCTGATCAGGTGTGGGTTTAGGACCAAGAGGTGTCTGAATGGTGTATAACAGCCTCTCGGCTCCAAGGACTATCCTTAGATTCATTTCCCAATCAGCAAAGTTCGTGCCCTTAAAGACATTCTCGCCAATGATAATGTCTCGGATATTTCCTTTTCCAGTCATCTTGACTACGATAGTCCAACTATCTAGGCAACGATATTTGGGTACAGTCTAACTGTTACAAGAAAAATAACATTATATTAGTCCAACTAATAAAATAATTTTTGACGAAATAATTTGAAAGCGCGTAAAGCTAATTATCTGAATGAAATTACAAATTCAATACTATCCTCCCACTATTTTTCAGCGAGCCTCTAACCATCTGTCGAGTACTCGGGAAACCCAGTTTCCTAGTGGGCTAGGATCCCGTTAAATAACACACAACTTTGACTTTTGCCAACAAGCTGTATGAAACTTAACTAGGTAGATCTCGAAGATCAATTGGATCTCATCCAATTCCTAGATCCGGTAGGTGGACATCCAAGTCTAAAACATATATACAATACATATGCCAATGTATCCAATACATTTTCTTAATCTTTTTCCTTTGAATCAACTAAGTATTGCCTTTGACACAACAAGCTTAATGATTCCAATTAAACAGGACCCATTGACATGGAAAGCTTCGTAATAAATGTCGATGGACAAGAAGTGATCTTGACTTTAGCCAACAAATCTCTACTTGGACAAGACACCGATATGGAACAAAACTCTCATGATTCAAACACATCCGCAATTGACAAAGGCCTTGACTTTGGCCAACAAACCAATGCCAATTTTGGATCTTGAGTAAGAATCACTCAACGGAAGGAAAAAATCGCTTAATATTATTTTGAGGGTTTTTGCGTAAATTGGCAACCAATTTATTATCTTTGTTAAGGTCTCATCATACACCTTTAAGCATGCTTCTAAAACATCATAAGGCGCGAAAAGTAAATTAATAACGATATGCGGATTGATATTTAACAACTTGTTCCTGTTGGGATGTATGCCCTAGAGTTACATGTGATGTAAACGGTTTCTATTGCATAGAAATAAAATGATGCATTATTCATTTAGCAAATTGTTTGTTTTAATTTTCGTATATTATATATCTTCATAAATACCATAGATTACTTATGTACCTTCAAGACTTGGTACATGAGTGTCATGCACCAGAGGATACAAGTCTGAAGTTAGTAATCTTAAATAGTCCATAGAGAGCAAACAAACTGGTGCTTTGTTTGTGGTTTATCTATAGCTGCGGTCCATTCTATATTTGAATGGCGATCTTAATCCGGATCGTCCATATAGGGACATGACAATGGAGGCACCTTGTATGATGTGATCATATAGGACTGGACCCAGATAGAAATGACATTCTTATAATATCCGTTAAATAAAGAAAGTCATTTCAATCTACTTGATGGTCATATATGGATTGGTCTTAATCCTGAGTGTACTACGAACTCCTGCATGGCGGGATATGTCATTTGATTTACAAAGGTGAGGTTGGTGTAGCAAACCCAACCAATAACTAAGTATTTTGGGGGCATAGTCTGTTATGTAGCTGGGAACGTTTTACATAGACATGGAATTCACTCCTTCTTGCGAGAAGTAGATGAATATCTCTCTTAAGGATTGATTCGGTACTTGAACGATTAGAGCGCTCAAGTCTTTCTATTACGAATGGAAATATTAATATTCATAACCGTTATGAATAAATTATTCATTAGAGAATCAATGGTACTTAAGATAAAATAATTAGAAGGGTATAACAGACATTATGACCCGGCTCTAATTACGAGATATTCGTGAAGGATCAATTTATATGCAATGACTATATCGGTGGACACCGACTTTGATCAGCCTTATATTTCATCTATAGTGATGAGAGTGCAACTTCGGGTTTTTAGTGGAATAACCCGGAGTTAATAATTCAGAATATTTAATTAAGAGCTTAATTAATATTTCGAGATTATTGGAGCTCAGAACTGTAGGTCCACTTGGTCCCCGTGCTAGCTCGATTTACTTTAGCGGAGCTAAGATAATTGGATGGTCCAATTATATACTCACAAAAGCAATATTATTAATGTGATTAATAATATTAATTATATCACACATGAGACTTTATATTAAAAGTTAATATAAAGTATTAATAATTATATTTGATAATTATTAAATTAGAATATTAAATTATATAAGATATGATTTAATAAGGCTAAGAATTATTACCAAGGTAGGATTCCTTATTGGATCAGGAATATGATTTGTTTGTTTTGGAAACAAAATCAAATCCTAATTAAAACCCTACATTGGCCGAATTTTTGACTTATTTTGGGATAGGATTTGTTTGTTTTGGAAACAAAATCAAATCCAAAATAATATCCCCCTTGGCCGAAAATTTGGAGTACTATAGGGAGTAGGATTTGTTTATTTTGGAAGCAAAATAAAACAAGGATTCCTAATCCCTAGCCTTGGCCGAATTCTACACCTAATGGGAGACTAGTGGTTGATTTGTTTTATAAAACAAATTAACCATAAATATAAAAGAAAATTATGATTTAATTTTATACACAACCATTGAAAAAAACCCTAGCCTCCATCTCCCTCTCTGAGCTCTCAAACGTTGAGATCTCTCTTCGGTGTGTGTGATCGTTCTCTAAACCGTTTAGAGATTTCTTATGAGTGTAGTCCACACTACCCTCCGTTAGTATCGAGACATAGTTCGGAAGACCTCGTGACATTGAAAATCATCCCCAAACCACCCCTGCAGTTTGCGGCCTCACTCCCTGAGGAACCCTAAATTGCGCAAGAACAGAGAGGTTCAGGGAGCTCCGTTTTGTTTGATTTTCATTCGGGATTTTGGGAAACACTTTAGGATATCTTAAGGCCTGTATTAGGATTATTTTTGGGAGAAAAATCAGATCTGAAACAGACCTGCAAGTAGCGCAAATCAGACATAGAGTTGGGTAACATACGCGCCCATAACGTGTCCAAAATAGTCCAATTTTTGCACTGCAGTTCAAAGGCTGTTCGGGGACTGTTTCGGGACTATTCCGGGGCTGAAATTTTGTCCAAAACTTCAGCAATATCACTGGTAACATTCGGCCATAGCAAGGGAAGAGCAGAAAAAATTTTCAAGTCCGATTCCTGAACCTAACCGCTTCCGCTGCGCGAGGGAAGGCGTTCCCTACAGTTCCTAGAACAAATCACTCAATTTCCTCTCCCCGGCTAACACTACTCTACTTCTACCCAATTACATAATGCAATAATAGAAACCTCATTGCAATGAGGGGAATTTTATGAGAAGAGAATACAAAGAGATAATAAGAGACAAGGCTGGACACGCAGGTCCAATTTATAAACTCCAAATTTACAATAATTTCCAAAATTACCATTTCCCTTCTAATATCCATCCGATATACGCTATTCATTCATCACATCCATATATTCATTCATAGCATGCATTACAACCAATCTAATCCAATTAATTAGTCTTTAATTATGTGACCATCCAATATTCAAACAACGATTTGATTTTGCGCGAGTCCAACTCGTTTGAGAATAAGTACTCAAAGTACGGATTCTTGAATTATATCGAACTACTCGTTAAATCTAATTTAAGTCGTATTCAATACTAATTCTATTATTTAATTCCAAATTAAATATATACACTTTTTAATGCGCTTTAACGACTTAGATTCCAAATCTAATCTTATCGGGTCTCAAAGCCCAACTAACATCCAATGTTTGTTTAATTAAAGTCCGATGGGCTTTCAATTGATTTCATAAGGCATGTGCTTTGGTCAATGTGGGTCAAACCCAATCACCAAGCCCAAGTAAGGAATCACCCTCATTTGCCATAAAATCAATATCAAGCTCATAAGGCCCAATTAAACTTTAAAGCCCATTTATTACATTTGGACTTAATGGAATGATTTGGGCCCAATTAGGATCCAATCCAATTGGCCTAAACTAACTTGGCCCAACCAAGCCCATTATGACAAAATATAATAATTTCAAGCCCAATTCAAAATTAAGCCCATTAACCAAATTTTAAAATTCCAAATTTTATAACTTAATTAATTAAAGTGTAATACATAAATTAATTAACTAAATCAATATTTCCAAAATATAATTTAACCAATTAATTATGTATCTTATTTATTCAATTATTGTCCAATAATTTTTGAATCAAAATCAAGTCCAATACATGCTCTATTGCTCTCGGCCAAGGTAAACCTTTAAGTCCGATTTCATTTTTCAATCCGATCGAATTACAAATCGACTTTTCATTCGTTTCAACTCATCCAATGATCATCAAAACAAAATTTTCCAAGAGCCTAGGGTACTCTATGCATTCGGCCAAGCCATAATGTGGGGTAAATTTTGATCCAATCACAATTTGTTGAAATTGATCCAATCACATCTCATTTCATCAACATACAAGCATACTCAACCATTCAATTTAATCAAATCATGCTCACATGGATTTTCCCTAAATTTTACCCTAATAAATTTCATGCTCATTATAGGCTCTGATACCATTGTTGGTTTCTATGATTAGTCCCAAGATCATAATGAACAATGAAACATGAATGAATAACGAAGAAATATGGCGGAAACATACTTACAACGATCGTTTTAGGATGTGTTGATGAACAAAATATTTCCTCCTCTAAGTGTTCAAGATTCGGCCAAGGCAAAGGAGGAAGCTCCAAGCTTTGTTTGATTTTTCCAAGCCCTCGGATAGGTTTCCCTATCACCTCTTGATGATTATTGAAGAATGCTAGCCCTTAGTGAATTTTTGCAACAAGAATTCACACATTTTCTTCACAAATTTTGGCAAAGAAATAAAGAAAAATGGAGAGCCAAAAACCGTTACTGGTTTCGGCCTTGGGAGAGAGAAGAGAGGATATGATTTTTGATTTCAAAAATCAATAATAATATTTCAAAAACAATTAATTAATCATCTATCAAAAGTTGGTTTTGGTATATGTCTTTCACCTTTTCAACTTTGGAGTGTTTTACACTCTTCACCAACAACCTCACCTAAACACATCAAACAAGTGACATGTGATGTGATGGTTGATGTGACATATGGGCCCCACTCGATTTCGAATATGAGTGGGCCCGCAAACACTCCCGGGCTCGGGTTCGCTAATTTTGAATTAACGAACTTCCATCGCGACGTAATTTAAATCGAATTTAATTAAATAATTATACCTAGCAAAATTACTATTCATGTCGCTAATGAATTACTTCTAAATTAACTCGTTTGCCCGAATTAAAATCCATTTTAATTCTGCGTCGCAATCGAATTTCGTTTAATATATCGAATATATTATTTTAACGATTAATTCCAAATTAATCTTTCTCTCTCTTTAATTAGTACTTTATCCAAGATAAAATTTCTTCGCAATTAATCCCAGATTAATTCAGTTCGAATCATACGTCATTGGTGAATCTTCGGGAAGTGACCCAAGAGATCCCTGGATATATTGGCAGTAAATACGGTCGTCGGACTATCCCAACACGTACGTACCTTGTACTACGTTTTTACCGATTTACGAGACAAGGTTGGCTTCTAGCAAAGCATTATGCCTACCCAATTCTCTAGAATATTCTTACTGGAATATAAGATCTTTATCAGGCGTAGTTTACCGTAGTATTGCTTATTGCGATCCAGTATCGGATGTCATGTGCAAGGCCTGGGGCGGGAATAGTGTTTGCCCCGTACGAAGCATATATCGGATATCAAGCAACTAGTCTCTTTGAATCGGATAATCATGACCTTGTCATATTATCCCGATGGTTGTAAGACAATAGAGAACCAGTTCTGAATCCATGCATGATCATCATCTCCATATTTCTGAAGTGATACTTCCGTCTTGACATCACATCCAATACAATACGATTCCCAATAAACCCAGTAGAGGCGTACACAGAACCTGTTAAAGCCCTGGACGACCAAAACCAAAGTTTACCAATTATCGCAAGTACTAGCGATGCAAGTCTCAGGTTAAAACCAAATACACCTACCCTGAAGTGGACTCTCATAGACACATATACATACTACCAATGGGATTCCGCGGGGTCTATCCAAAGCGAAGTTGTTTTCCGTACCATCGGTAAAACACAACCTCCTATCGCACTTGCATAAGTATCCTATACTTAAACATATGAGAACTATGTCGTTATGCCCTTACAACGCGCACAAGTGCAATACTAGTCTATTCCGCATTATCGATGCCCAATCTCGATAATACTACGACTAAGGATATTTAATGATTAAAACTTTATGGATTGATACTGTCTCATATCTTCTCAATCCGGAACTAATCATAAGGACTTTTACCATTTATTTATATCAAAGTAAATGAATCATAAAACGGTAAAAGGCAATTTCATTATAACAGAGTTAATTTTGTACAAAAACACAATGTCTTTTACAAACAGTGACGCTATGGGTCATAACTGTCCAACAAACCACTGATCCAGATGTTGATTTCCTAGAATCGAAATTCATCTGAAATCAGAGTTTTTATATCCTCACTGGAATTTACAAACATATAATCTCCCATTCTATTGAGATACTTGAGAATGTGTTTCACAACTACCTAATGATCCAATCCTGGGTTAGACTGAATCCTACTGACTACACCCATTGTAAAACAGATGTCTGGTCTCATGCATAACATAGCATACATGAGACTACCAATTACAGTTGTATATAGGATATGTCTTATTTTCTCAACTCTTTAAGGTATCTTAGGAGATTGTTCATTTGACAATTGAATTCCATGTCGATAAGGCAAATTTCCTTTCTTGGAATTCTGCATCCCAAATTACACAAGAATCTTATCGATGTAGGATGCCTGATACATAGCTAATAGTCATTTTTTACAATCCCGAAGTATCTGGATCACAAGAACATAATTGGCCTCTCCCAAATCTTTCATTTGGAATTGGTTAGCTAGCCAAGTTTTCACGTCTGATAATATTTTTACATCATTCCCAATGAGTAAAATATCATTGATATATAAAATAAAAAAATCGCCTTCATGTCAATGATGTGATTGTATACACAAGATTCATCAACATTCTGCTCAAAATCATAAGACTTGATTATGGTATCAATCTTGTTTTCCAAGATCGAGATGCTTGCTTGTGTCCATAAATGGACCTTTGCAGTTTGCAAACCTTTTGCTTTTGACCTTGGGCTATAAACCCCTCTGGTTGTACCATATAAATACATTCATCAAGATTGCCATTCAAGATGCAGTCTTGACATGCATTTGTCAAATCTCATAGTCATAATATATAGTAATAGACAGAAGAGCGCAGATGGATTTGAGCATGGCTACTGGTGAGAAAGTTTCATCACAGTCAAATCCCCCTTTCTAAGTATAACCATTGGTTCTAGATGGCAGATCATTCTGACAAACTTGCATCTGACGCTCAGATGTCGAAGGTGCTATGTTTTTGTCAACTGTCGGTGACGATGGTGTGCTGGTCAAACCATCAAGTAACTTATCGAGTAAAACTTGACTTCGAGGTTTAAGCACCCTCAAACAATCATCCTCTAGAAACGTAGCGTTTGTTGATACAAATTCTTTGTTATCTTCAGGGCTATAGAAGAATCCACATATATTCTCCTTAGGATAGCCTAAAAATAGGTACACTTATGAACGCGACTCCAATTTATTAGTCTTACTCTTCAGCACATGTGCTGGACACCCCCATATGTGGAAATGTTATAAACTAGTTTCAAGACCACTCCACAACTATAAGGGAGTCTTAGGAACAAACTTAGATGGAATTATATTAATGATATACATTGTTGTTTCCAATGCTTACCCCCAAAATGAATTATGTAGTGAGCTATAACTAAACATAGATCTTATCATGTCTAGTAGGGTCTGATTTCTCCTCTCTGCAACACCATTTTGCTGTGGTGTTCTAAGTGTTGTGAGTCGGGATACTATCTCAAGCTCAACTAAGAATTCCTCTAAATCTCTGTCAATATATTCTCCTCCATGATTTAATCTTGGAGTTTTGATCGTCTTACCTAAATGGTTCTCAACCTCAGCACGATACTCTTTGAATTTTTTTAAAAGTATCTGACTTTTGCTGCATTAGGTAAACATACCCATATCTTGAATAATCATCAATAAATATGACGAAATATTCATAACCACCTCGGGTTCTTACGTTCGTCTGTCCGTAAATATCTGAATGTATTAGCTCAAATGGTTGACTAGCTCTCATACATTTTCCAGTAAAAGGTCTATTGGTCATTTTTCCTTCTAAATAAGATTCACACACTGATAAAGTTCCGAGCTTTAACTGGTTTTAAGGTTCCATTCTTTATCAACCTATCTATCCAGTCAAGGCTGATATGACCCAGTCTAAGATGCCATATATATGTGTCATCGTGAGAAATCTTTTACCGTTTTATTTTAGGTTTCTCAACCTTAAATATTTCAGTGTTGACCAGTGACCTATGTGTTAACGGTCTTAACACATATAAGTTATTTTCTGAATTTTTTTATGCATATAGTTAATCTATTTCTACCAATAATAACAAAATTAATATTAAAAGAAACCGAAAAACCATCATCCAAAAGTTTAGAAACAGAAATCAAATTCCTGCGAAAATCAGGAATGAATAATACATTGTTCAAATTTATATAACTATTATTCATAAAATTTAATCTGGAAACTCCCACTGCTCTTGCTGAAACGGCATCCTCTGTCCCGACCCTCATAGTGTAATCACCTTCAGCAAGGTCCCTTAATGAGTGAAGTAGCTACAAAAAAGAACAAACATGGTTAGTGGCTCCAGAATCAACAATCCATGCGGATTTATCATCCTCCACTAATAGAGATTTGATAACAAATAAATCGTATTTACCTGTAACATTCTTCTCTTTCAGCTCGATAAGGTATTTAGGATAGTTCATTTTCCAATGCCCTTCCTTATTATAGTGGAAACATTTTCCCTTAGTCTTGGCATCATTAGAGCCTTTCTTGCTCTTCTTCTTCATGGGCTTAGCCTTAGCCTTCCCAGTGCTACTCTTCTTTTCTTTGCAGATTTAGAAGACACGGTAACATTTGCCTTAGTACTGGCCTTATGAGGATCCACAAGCACATACTCATAGTAGGTGAGCTCATTAAGCAGCTGGGTCAAAGTAAAAGTCAACTTGTTCATAACATAGTTGCTTTTAAACTGCAAGAAACTCTTCGGAAGAGTTTCCATAATCATGATCACCTGGCTCCGCTTATCAGTACGAGTGCTATGGGTTTTAGCTGTATTGAAGTAGGTCATCATCCTCAAGATGTGCTCTCGGACTGATGTCTCATCCTTCATCCTGGTAGTCATCGCTGAAACCATTACTTCATGACGTTGATGCTCCAAAAGCTGCCTGAACATGCGCTTCAATGACTCCATCATATGAGATGCTGTAGCCATAAGTTCATGCTTTGCAATAAGAACCTCGGAAACCTGCTAGCAAGTAGTAGCATGTCTTCTCTTTAACCGCAGCCCATTTTTGGTAGGCATCGTGCACAGCTTGGCCAGCATTTGTGGCTGGCTAGGGAGGACACTTCTTCGTCATGATAAACTTTAGGTCTTCATAGGCCAGGATAATGTTCATGTTACTTTTCCACTTAACATAGTTTTCTCCCGTTAATTTATTATTAGAGTGTATGGAAATAATTGGAGAAACCATGGCTGAAAAATAAATTAAACATGTATTTAATATTCATTCATTGTTTATTAATATTATCAAATAATTTTGACAAAAAAATTAAATATAATGCATGAACCATGAATAACGAATTAGAAACTTAAGAGAATTACCATGGCACGGAAATCTACCATCCCATAAATAAGTGCCGCCATAGGGTAGGTCAAGTATTTGTATGATAGATTGAGACAATCTCAATTGATTAATATATACAGGAATAACTCTTATTCATATATTAACCAACCACCGTTTGATTTGATCAAGGAATTTTGATTAACATTTAATCATTCCTTTGTGAGTGTGACTCGTCATTTTGAACTCTTGAATTTAACTAGTGAAATATCGCCGTATGGTACGTCAGTTCACCAGATACATCTAGAGTCTCTATCATCTCGGAATCTAAACTTGATATTGACCCAAAATGGACACTATCCGTAAGGGGACGAAAATAAATTCATCTCGAGGCTCCTTTTAAATCTCACATTTTCAAACTAACAACGGAGATCGCGGGGTATACTGTCATATATCCCTCTCCACTCACTATTTTAAAATTATGGTTTCTATTTTCAAAATATCAAATATTTTTAATTTACTAGTGTGAATAAATATATGGCGGTTAAATCATAACTCTTATTTACACTAGTGCATTATTAGTGACTTAACTAATTTCAACTCTTAAACATTAACTCACTAATATCCATTAGTCTCTACTAATTAATTTACTCAATTAAACTAATTTAATTGATATAGTTTTAGTGACCTATTATATTTTAACTCTTAAAATATTAGAACACTAACTAGTTTAAAACTTTCGAAATCCTAAAGTGGTCAAGTTTTAATTAAACCATTTAATTAGTCTTAAGTATGTTATAAAATTCAATGGTATGTGAAATTATATCCCGAGTGTAGACCACATTACCATTCATTCAGAGTCGGTTATGGAATTTATATCCTGGTTTCCATCATATATACCAATGGAATTTATGATGCACTAATTAAGCCTATTATATTATAATTTCCAATTTTAAACTATAAAACCACTTAATAAAATTAATCATTTTCATTGCATAACATATGCTAATTTAAACATTTTAAATCACATAAATTCACTTTTCATGTTTAGAATGAATATGCAACCAAAACATGTTATGGCATGTGAAAAATGTAAGAGTAGACACCTTAAGTTATATGACATGTTATTCAAACATTTCAAATTAGAACATACATACAACATAAAAAATATTTTGCATTGGCCGGACTCTTATATTTCCAATACTAATCTAATTAGTAAAAAAAATCCCAAGGCATCCATTGGTCTTCAAATCTCGCTCCAAGGTGGTGTTGGCTCATTTCGTGACTTCGGTGCTCCAAAATACAACAAATGAATTTTTTTAACATAGGAAAATTAAATTACATTATTTGTAAACAATAGCCTTATGACCTTACATCCAAAAACCAAAACCAACATTAAAATAAAGCCGGAAAAATTTACGACTAATACAAAATCCATTTATCACATGAATAAATAAAAAACCATTCATCTCATGAATATTCTTTTGTGCCTACTCAACTAAACATGCATATTAATATTTATAACTCATATAAATATATAAAAACAATAACTTTAATTGATAAGAGAAGGTTAAGAACACTTTTCAACCTTTGCCCTCGATGCCAATTGTAGGAACCACTTTCCCTCACACAGCAGAAATAAGTGAGGCATCCGGGATCGGACTAGAAAAGATTTTCTGCCCTTCTCTCCTATTGGCCAAAAGATACCAATACCAATACTAAAATTTTACTTTTTTTGGACAAAATTTCAACCCCGTAACAGCCCCCGAATAACAGTAGAAATTTGGACTATTTTAGACCTCAAATGCTCCCAGCTCACTACTCAAATCAACCCCTATTTTCGTCAAATGCCACTGCATTTCTGGTCTTATTTTTTAATTAGAATATGTAACATCCCGCCTTAGCAGAAATGTTACCGGCAGGAGACAGGCTAAACCCATCTCCATAAGCCTATGATTCTAGAAAAATTTTGGCATGATGTATTCGTAACATCATGCAACCCGACCTATAGCCAGCATCCAAATACAACATAAACATAAAGTCTCGGCCTCAGGCCGGCATCTCAACATCAATGCAATCTAAGGACCCAACAAATATGCGATGCAGGCATAAAGACATAATACAACCAGGGCTCCGTACCCGAAGGTACGTATATATAAAACTTTACAACATAAGCATATGTGCTCAGCACGTTACAACAACACTCAAATACACGACTCGACTTCCCCAAGACTTGGTGACTGGCTAACTGCAACGCTGCTATCCGACTGCTCCGCAACTCTAAAATCCATGCTCGACCGTTTAGGTCGCCAACCTGCAAAACTCAAACACTATAGTATAGTGAGTCATAAGACTCAGTAAGTAACTATGCTCCTACCTTGAGCAACATACACATGCAAGGTTTAAATTCCAGTTTACATATTATTCCTGGGATTTCTAAGTGATTCATATATTCTCTATATTACCAACTCTTCATACTATCTGGTTCGTAGCAAATTGGCAAATATCCATCTCTTATATTCCTTTTTATGTGAGCATCCATACACTTATCTCTATTTGTTTTCTCATAACATGCTTCTAGCTTATTCTTTTGCAATCATTGCAATCATAAATCATTATTAAATAAACCATACTATCATATGTACGATATATATCCTTTTTTCATTAATAATATATCGGTCATAAAAATCATGTATACAAGCTCTTATATAATTTAAATTTTAATTCGTAACAGAACCATTTAAATTTACAACACACTTAAGATCTCATCTGTATAATAATCATAGTACATTATACTACGTTGCTCACACACAAGTCTCACACTTTTTCCTTTTCTTAACTTCTTATCTTCTTTTACTCTACTACCTTAAGTTCAGGTAACTTATCTAGGTTACTTTCTTACCACTCTATTTAACATATCAACAATTCATCATTCATTAAATATTTACTATGCTTATAACACACGCAACCAAGTATTGAGTCTGAGCTAACTATCCAAGTCTTATCCATTTACAAACATATTACTTGTTACTAGTCCTTTTGTTTGCTCACACATATCATTAACAGCTTCATCAAAAACCCTTCACGTTTTTACTGCGCTACTCAGTTATCTCTTAGATTTCTTAGTCATTCTTTGCCAATTTGGTTTGGACACTAAATATAGTTATCTTTCTCTCATGTTATTGAAATATCATCAATTCGGCAATATAAAATATCATTTCTATTCTCATACTATTAGCAATCACGTACTCAAATAAATAGGATCATGTTATCATATCATGTTATCATACATCAATGTTTTCTAAAATACCCATTGTATGTAGACATATGATTCATATAAATATTTGTTATATACTTACATGAATGTGGTCACATTATCATGCATTAACATCAACTATGTGCATCTCAGATGAATTACTAGAATACATGATTTATGTGCATGATTTGTAAATCATACTCTAACATATCATGCTTTTTAGAAAACACTTTTTTCTGAGAAACTGATTTATGAAAATTCTTTCTAAAACTCAGTTTGGAAACCTTTTTATAAACCTTATCCTTTTTAAAATCATGCTTTAAATCTCTGATTTCTGAAAGCTATTTACTGGGAATTTGAAAACTGAGAACTCTTTCTGAAAATCTTTCTTTTCTTGTACTAATTTCTAAAACCGTCTTTCTAAGTTCTTTTCTGAAACTCTTTTCTGAAAAATGAAAACTAAAATCTGAAATCTTTTTTCTGAAAACCAAATCACCGCCCGAAGGCGCATCTCCACCTAGGAATGTACCATCTGAGCGCTGAGGATCTAGGAGCGTCCCCCTAGTCCTCCACATGTGCACATGTGTATAAATCCGTCAATTCCAACAATGTACAACTGGGATGGGTCAAATCCCAAATCCCGAATCCATATGATATCCGTCAATTCCATCAGTGTCTCAAGTTACGTACTGAGGTGAGGTTTTACCTCATGCCCCGAAAATCATAAAACCATAATCTGTAACTCAAATTGTAAAAATAATTTCTGAAATACGGTTCTTTTCAGAAGCATTTGAAATCTTTCTTTAAAACATTTGAAATTATTGAAAACATTGTTATCGTTTGCTCACCTGATGAAAACTTAAACACACACACACATACACATGCACATGCAAATATGCATTTCTCATGCTTCTCTCTACTCTAGCCATGATTTCCTCTATAATGACCTTATAAACTACATGCTCAAATATCAACAAGATGCTTGTTCAAATCAAAACATGCTATATTTATGTTACATTCATACATATCTATAGATATGCACACATTTAACCAACATAACTTAACTTACCTCTATAACTTACCATGCTGATGGCCCACAAACCATATGTTGATATTGCATAAATTATATTCATACACACAATCAAAGTTATTCTACTACATCAATCATCAAACGTAAACGAGTTCTAATAACTTAGTTCTTAATCTGATTCGCTATTTTCTCACTATCTACTGGTACTCATGAATCTCATGACGTAATCTTTTATACATTCTTATAGTATGCATATATTGCTCAATTATGCCCTTATCTCATTACATACTTGTATCCTTACTCATGTTGCTAGTATTTTTATGTAATGCGTAATTACAAACTTTTCTTTATAACACAAGTCCATATACGTTTATCTCATTTATAACTCTAATCCCATACCCTAGGGTGTAGTTTTCTACATCCCCCAAACCCAGGTCTAATTAATTATATTTATGAATATGACATCATTCACATGCTCCATCTATATACATATATATACTGGTCTATACCTACGCATGTTTCTCTTTGCTTCTGAATACTTCTGTTTATCTTTAACTTATATCTCTACTTATAACTGTTTGCTCTTATCTATATATGTGTACCAATTCACTAGCTTCTTTCTTCTACGATCATATTTATACATATACTAGTTTCATACATATGATTATATATAATCTTTATTATAGTACTACTTTCGTACAATGATGACTTCTTAAGTAATCAAAGCATAAGTTACTTACCTGGCTAAACGAATGCCCACGGTCCGAGTCCGATCTGCCAAAATAAATCACAACATCTGTCAGAACCGCTATTTGCGGAACTTACAACTTATCCATACTAAACTACGGACATCCTCGGAACACCCGAAACAAATCTAATACTACGATCTAAACTTTATTGCTCTAATACATGCTCACTTGCTATTCTGAAATGACTAGATGCCTCAGATTCTCATTTTACGCGTTTGCGACAAAACTTGCGGAAAAGTTTCCGCAAACGCTACAGAAGGGTCTCGAACCCTCCGAACTAACCCAAAATTACTTAATTACCCTCGCAATATCATTTTTGCATCATAACTATATTTACGATCAACTAAGCTCATTCATGCGAGAAACTCCATTTTACCAGAATCTCGCTAACTCTACCGGATCGGTCATATCTCGTCCGATTCCCCCCGGATTCTATCATATTTATCGTTTTAACATGTTAAAACATATCCAATTCATATCAAAGCAATTCACTAAACTACGGAACTACCGGAAACATCCGAATACAAATCGATACACTTTGAAATATGAAATTGTGAACGTAAAGTCGTACCAAAATTCCGAGGCCATATTCGGACTCCCATCGACCATATGAACGCGCTGGTGCGATCGAAATTCCGATCAGAGTTACTGTTCACATGGGTCTACTATTCATCCGAACCTTCTTCTCTCGTTTCACGTGTAACCGGCCGATGTTCTGTGAAACCGACTCCACACACTCGTAGTACTCCTCGAGGACTTCGATTTGGCGGGTGGCACGACTCATGAAACGACCTGACGAGCCGGGATCGGACAACCCATTGCGCGCCATTTGTTGGGGTTGGTGCTCAGAGCGCCAATCCGGACCGTATTTATTCTGATTCATGAATACGAACATCCCCTTATTCCATAATATTACTTATTTATGGTTGCACCTCTTGTTCTTATATACATATTCGATCTGATTACCATTAGATTGAAACTAAATGTGGTTTAGTGATATGTATATATTAGACAAAGGCCCGATAATATATAATGCAGTACACAGTTGCAAAGTTAGTTTGTAATTGACATTGGGAAGTGTCACTGCTAAATGTATATTATCAAATAAAGTTCCTGGTCAAGATTCACTAACACGGGTCAGTTAGTCAAATCTGTTGAGACCAGTACATGTCGTATATCGGGACTCGGTCCGATGGTTTATCCTAATGAACCATGAGTCTGGGGAGACTCGTATAGACATGTAGGTGTTTATAATAGATAAACACTGAACGGCTCACCGAAGATTCTTAATGGATGGTACGCCAACGTCAATAAGAATCTTCTCTAGTTGAGTAGCATAGTGGTCCTTCGACTTGAGACACCACTGTGGATGTATGAGATATCCTCCACACTTAGATGGCAGTCACGTCACCGATCTATTTAGATCAGACCTCCGCCTGTTCGTTGGGTGTGGACTGATCCTCAGGATATCCTGTGTGTGTCAAGATAGGATCCGTCAGTTCTGTGTACAGAGCATAGGTAGTCCATATATAATTAGCAGTCTGTTAAATCTGTGGCCACAGTATACTTCGGAAGTAAGTTCCGAATGTTATTTAGAGATTGCTAATGAATACGTCGACGGGATAATACCTATAGAGATTTGACGTTTACATCTATATCTCTGGGATTATCCGGATACCTGTGACGAAGAGATTATACGTATGCAATGACCTCGACCTGTATGATTCAGCCTGATTATCCGTGATCGTCATAATTTACGGGTGGATAAATTATGCACACAAAATTGGATTTCGTGACGGATATGCCTGAATCTATAGAGTCTCAATAATGAAATAAACTCGTTGAGCACTAGAGCAACACATATAAATAATATTGATTATTTATAAAGTCGTTTAAATGTTAAACGCAAAATACATGTGTAGGGACCCGATAGTCATTTACTAGATTATTGTGTATTTACATTTAATACTTGATTATTTTAAATACACATTAATTAAATGTCAAATTGAGATATTTGACTAATATCCAAAATAAAAATATATTTTTAATATTTAATGTAAATATTATACATATATTTAATATATTTGTATTTGATTAATTAATTAATTATTTAATTGTTAAATGATTAAATTAATTAAAATATAAATATCTTACATTAGGATATTTGTTGTAAATGATATTAGTTACCTTTGTTGACTTTAATAAAATATCTAATAAAGTTGTTTAACATATGATGTTCTTAGGTTATTTCTTTCTTTATTCTTTGTGTTTTTGATGATGGAAGTTTTGGAGAAAGTGTAGAGCATGTGTGATGAAGGAAGCTTATGGCTATTGTAGTAATAAGTGTTCTTTTGTGGTTTTGGAAACCTTGTTGCTAATCTAGAGTTGTTGACCCACTCTTAGATGACCTAGATTTGATCTTGAGTTGTTTCATTGTGTTGAGACTTTGATTGGATGGAAGAAAGATGATTGAAGTGTTGGATTTAACCAATTTGGTCTAATTTGTCCAATTTGACGAAATTGAAAAATTAGGGTTCATGACCTATTCCAAATTTGGGGATTTTCATATATGTTGTGTATTTGGATGTGTATATGATGCATATAAAGTTTCATGTTGATTGGATTACATCTTGATGTGTTTTGAGACATGAAATGACCAAATGGACAAAATGCCCACTAATGAGTGCATTCGGCCAAGTGAGTCAAATTTAGGGATTTGGTTGCTTTTGGTGTTTTGATGTTTTGAACATGCTAAGTTCATCTTATAAATGATTTAGAATCATTCAAAATTGATTAGATCAATTTCGGACTAAAATGGACAAAATACCAAGTGTAAGGGCAATTCGGTAAATTCACTTAAATATGATTTATTGAATTTTATTTCATGATTTGATTATTGGATAATTAAATAAATATGTTTATTTAATTAATCCGAGAAAAAGTTTTGAAATCGGAAAATTTGATTTTCCACCGCTTCCGCTGCGTTACCGATATTCCCCCTAAAAACCCCTACACCATTTTCTCTCCTCCTACCGCCGTTCGCCGGTGATAAAGCTCCAACACCGGCCACCATCAGCTGCACGATGGCCGGCCCTCTCGATCTGGGTGGTCGTGTCTACCGGCGGTGGCCGGCATGCCGCCGGCGCGACCAACTCTTCCTCTCCAACGAAAATGGATCGTTGGGGGTATGTGTGTGTTTGGGTTGGATTTTGCCATTTTTGTAAAATGCTGAAACTATAGGGTTTATATAATCAGCTGGGAAAATATCATCTGGGTCCCCGCATTTTTGCTAACAAGCCCCTGTTTGGGGTCTTCTCGGTAATTCGCAAATTTGAGGCCCTTCTGGTGAAAATTTCGAAAAGTGTACAACACGACAGTTGTTCGTCTCGGAAAAAAGAGTCCGATGGTTCAAGAATCAATTCAATCCGAGTTTGTCTGATAATTCTGTGGTCAAAACAGTAAACTTTACGCGTTTTACGAAAATCGCGTAACCGGCTTTTGATCCCACGCGTTTTCCGACGCGACTAAAATTCCAAATATATTATTCTAACCCATATATCATCACTTGAAACCTTGCTCTTCACTATTATCATGCTCCGAGACTATAACATCCGTCCAGGAATCTTCTAGTACAATCCCGAAAATCTGGGATGTTATATTCACCCTTCCTTATAAAAATTTCGTCCTCGAAATTTCTCCGCCCTTATAACTACTGATTCCAACCCGGTCGCATGAGCGGAAATTATCTTACTCTAAACTCCACTGATATAACTTTTCTGTCTCAACTGTTAACTGATCGCTATCTATAAACTCAAAATCCTTAAGAGCCCATCTACTGCTTTAAACTAACTATACCGATCTGGTTCTCAACTCTGACTATGCTGATCTGGCTCTTATCTTTGATTGTACTGCTCTGGTTCTTATCTCGAATCCTCTGGCCTCACAAGGGCTCTATACTGATACTATCTTATCCTTGCTGATTCTCTGCTACAAAAGGCCGCAAAGTACTAACTTAATCCAATATCTTCCTATACAAAGGTAGCTAATCTATTCATAACAAATGAGTCGCCCATGGACTCAAATTCAAGCAAGCAAAACACTGAACAATGCAATCATATCATAAACAAAAGACTGATATGGTTTATATGCACAAATACTTACAGATGTAGTCGAATAGCCAGCTGTTGCATTCACCGACACACTTTAACCTATGCTCTGATACCATCATTGTAACATCCCGCCTTAGCAGCAATGTTACCGGCAGGAGACAGGCTAAACCCATCTCCATAAGCCTCTGATTCTAGAAAAATTTCGGCATGATGTATTCGTAACATCATGCAACCTGGCCTATAGCCAGCATCCAAATACAACATAAACATAAAGTCTCGGCCTCAGGCCGGCATCTCAAAATCAATGCAATCTAAGGACCCAACAAATATGCGATGCAGGCATAAAGACATAATACAACCAGGGCTCCGTACCCGAAGGTACGTATATACAAAACTTTACAACATAAGCATATGTGCTCAGCATGTTACAACAATACTCAAATACACGACTCGACTTCCCCAAGACTTGGTGACTGGCTAACTGCAACGCTGCTATCCGACTGCTCCGCAACTCTGAAATCCACGGTCGACCGTTTAGGTCGCCAACCTGCAAAACTCAAACACTATAGTATAGTGAGTCATAAGACTCGGTAAGTAACTATGCTCCTACCTTGAGCAACATACACATGCAAGGTTCAAATTCCAGTTTACATATTATTCCTGGGATTTCTAAGTGATTCACATATTCTCTATATTACCAACTCTTCATACTATCTGGTTCGTAGCAAATTGGCAAATATCCATCTCTTATATTCCTTTTTATGTGAGCATCCATACACTAATCTCTATCTGTTTTCTCGTAACATGCTTCTAGCTTATTCTTTTGCAATCATTGCAATCATAAATCATTATTAAATAAACCATACTATCATATGTACGACATATATCATCTTTTCATTAATAATATATCGGTCATAAAAACCATGTATACAAGCTCTTATATAAAACATTTGAAATTGTTGAAAACATTGTTATCGTTTGCTCACCTGATGAAAACTTAAACACACACACACATACACATGCACATGCAAATGTGCATTTCTCATGCTTCTCTCTACTCTAGCCATGATTTCCTCTATAATGACCTTACAAACTACATGCTCAAATATCAACAAGATGCTTGTTCAAATCAAAACATGCTATATTTATGTTACATTCATACATATCTATAGATATGCACACATTTAACCAATATAACTTAACTTACCTCTATAACTTACCATGCTGATGGCCCACAAACCATATGTTGATATTGCATAAATTATATTTATACACACAATCAAAGTTATTCTACTACATCAATCATCAAACGTAAACGAGTTCTAATAACTTAGTTCTTAAATTGATTCACTATTTTCTAACTATCTACTGGAACTCATGAATCTCATGATGTAATCTTTTATACATTCTCATAGTATGCATATATTGCTCAATTAGGCCCTTATCTCATTACATACTTGTATCCTTACTCATGTTGCCAGTATTTTTATGTAATGCGTAATTACAAACTTTTCTTTATAACACAAGTCCATATACGTTTATCTCATTTATAACTCTAATCCCATACCCTAGGGTGTAGTTTTCTACATCCCCCAAACCCAGGTATAATAAATTATATTTATGAATATGACATCATTCACATGCTCCATCTATATATATATATATATATATATATATATATATATACTGGTCTATACCTACGCATGTTTCTCTTTGCTTCTGAATACTTCTGTTTATCTTTAACTTATATCTCTACTTATAACTGTTTGCTCTAATCTATATCTGTGTACCAATTCACTAGCTTCTTTCTTCTACGATCATCTTTATACATATACTAGTTTCATACATATGATTATATATAATCTTTATTATAGTACTACTTTCGTACAACGATGACTTCTTAAGTAATCAAAGCATAAGTTACTTTCCTGGCTAAACGAATGCCCACGGTCCGAGTCCGATCTGCCAAAACAAATCACAACATCTGTCAGAACAGCTATTTGCGGAACTTACAACTTATCCATACTAAACTACGGACATCCCCGTAACACCCGAAACATATCTAATACTACGATCTAAACTTTATTGCTCTAATAAATGCTCACTTGCTATTCTGAAATGACTAGATGCCTCAGATTCTCATTTTAAGCGTTTGCGGTAAAACTTATGGAAAAGTTTCCGCAAACGCTACGGAAGGGTCTCGAACCCTCCGAACTAACCCAAAATTACTTAATTACCCTCACAATATCATATTTGCATCATAACTATATTTACGATCAACTAAGCTCATTCGCGCGAGAAACTCCATTTTACCGGAATCTCGTTAACTCTATCGGATCGATCATATCTCATCCGATTCTCCCCGGATTCTACCACATTTATCGTTTTAACATATTAAAACATATCCAATTCATATCAAAGTAATTCGCTAAACTACGGAACTACCGGAAACATCCAAATACAAATCGATACACTTTGAAATATTAAATTGTGAACGGAAAGTCGTACCAAAATTCCGAGGCCATATTCGGACTCCCATCGGCCATACGAACGCGCTGGTGCGATCGGAATTCCGATCGGAGTTACTGTTTACATGGGTCTACTATTCATCCGAACCTTCTTCTCTCGTTTCACATGCAACCGGCCGATGTTCTGTGAAACCGACTCCACACACTCGTAGTACTCGTCGAGGGCTTCGATTTGGCAGGTGGCACTGCTCGTGAAACGACCCGACGAGCCGGGATCGGACAACCCATTGCGCGCCCTTTTCTCTCCTCCTACCGCCATTCGCCGGCGATAAAGCTCCAACGCCGGCCACCATCAGCTGCACGGTGGCCAGCCCTCTCGATCTGGGTGGTCGCGCAGGCCAGCGGTGACCGGCAGGCCGCCAGCGCGACCAACTTTTCCTCTCCAACGAAAATGGGTCGGGGGGGTATGTGTGTTTGGGTTGGGTTTTGCCATTTTTGTAAAATGCTGAAACTATAGGGTTTATATAATCAGCTGGTAAAATATCATCTGGGTCCCCGCATTTTTGCTAACAAGCCCCTGGTTTGGGGTCTTCTCAGTAATTCGCAATTTTGAGGCCCTTCTGATGAAAATTTCGAAAAGTGTTCAACACGACAGTTGTTCGTCTCGGAAAAAAGAGTCCGATGGTTCAAGAATCAATTCAATCTGAGTTCGTCTGATAATTCTGTGGTCAAAATAGTAAACTTTACGCGTTTTACGAAAATCACGTAACCGGCTTTTGATCCCACGCGTTTTTCGACGCGACTAAAATTCCAAATATATTATTCTAACCCATATATCATCACTTGAAACCTTGCTCTTCACTATTATCATGCTCCGAGACTATAACATCCGTCCAGGAATCTTCTAGAACAATCCCAAAAATCTGGGATGTTACAGAATAACCCGAACATAGCCCTAAAATACCCATTAATGTTCCCTAAAAATTCTGGATTGGAAGGAAAACAAATCGAGCCCCCTAAAACATAAAACTATGTATGGCAGTGAGCAAAAATAATGCTCACTGCCATGAATCAAAGAACAAGAAGAAGAAGATGGATTTTGGTTCAACGCCAAAAGGACTTCCGTGCTATGTCTCGCAACCGACGGAAACTAGTGTGGGCTAGACCCATAAAACTAATCCCTAAATACTCTAGAGATTAAAGTCACACAAGGTTTTCTTTTTATTTTTTTCTTTTATTCTTACTTTGGTTTATCTCAACACTTGAAAGAGTTTGAAGAACAAGAAAGGTGGCTAGGGTTTGGAATGAGAAGCTTTTGCAAAAGAAAATTAAAATTTATTTTGTAGTTATTAATTTCCAAAATTAACAAAACCATTCCCTTCCCCTTTTATAATTTTTCGGCCACCCTAGGGTTATTTTTGAAAATTTTTGTAACATCAAATCTTGTATTCAATGTCACCATATATTAAACGAATGTTACAAAATAAATTTTGTTAATGCCTTTTGAAAAAGTGTAACACCCATTCCAATCTTCATAATTTCCAAAGTAACCAAAAGGGTTTCTAAAAAACTATTGTTGGAAATACAAAAATAATATTTTTGTTAAATTATATAAAATAATTTAATAATTTATAATAAATAATTATCATATAATCATTTATTATAAAACACATATATTAAACTTTAATATCTAGTTTCAAGTGTGAGAAAATAATATTATTAATCATATTAATAATATTTAACATATGTGAGTATATAATTGGACTATCCAATTATATTTAATCTGTTATATTATATCGAGCTAGCACGGGGACCAAATGGACCTACAATTCCGAGCTCCAAGAATCCCAGAATATTAATTAAGCTCTTAATTAAATATTTCGAATTATTAACTTCGGATTATTCCACTAAAAACCCAAAGCTACACTCTCGTTGCCGCAGATAGATAAATTAAGCCGAACCACGTCAGTGTCCATCGATATAGTCATTACATACGAATGAAACCTTTATAAGTATCTCATAATTAAAGCCGAGTCATAATATCTATTTTATCCCTCTAATTATTTTTGCCTTAAGTACCATTGATTCTCTAATGAATGATTTATTCATAACCATTATGAATGTTAATCTTTCTATTTGTAATAGAAAGACTTGAGCGCTCTAACCGTTCAAGTACCGAATCAACCCTTAAGGAAGATACTCTTCTACTTTTCGCAAGAAGGAGTGAACTCTATATCTATGTAATTGTAGGTAGGCTACAGAGGTGGGCGACGCTGTCCGGGCTCGCGGCCCGGTCGGAAGTACGGAGAAGCCCGCGGGGGACTAAACCGGAGAAATAAAATGGAGTCACCACCCAGTGTGAACTGGGAAATGATTTAAGGTCGCACTCACTCCTCGCAAGGCAAGACCTCAGACCGTTGGGTTCAGAATGGTCCATTACTTATGCCAGTTGTAATGAAATGATTTATACATAGTACAACCAAGTCTTATGAAACACATGCAAGATAATTTAGTCAACATCCAAGTTTGCACACCCATAAATGTAAATAAAAAAAATGAAGGAAAAATGCATAATTCGTAAACATATTAAACAATGAATCGCAATAATGTAATTAACAATAACTGTAGAAGCATTAATAATAAAAGCGGATAATCGAGTACGTAATGCAAAAGAAAAAAATGAAGAATAACAACCAAAAAAGGATGAATAGCGAAATCAATAGAAGAAGGACGCAGTAAACTGTGGTAAAGGTAGCCTTTAGGCATTTCCCTCGGACGGATGACCTTTAACCCACATGGTTAGCCCATGCGTATTAAGTAACAATGCATGAGTAAACCAAGTAATGATATGCAAGAGGTAAATAACGGAATAATAACAGAGGGGCGCAGTAAAACACCATGGCAAAGGTAACCTTTAGGCATTTCTTTCGTATAGAGGACCTTTAACCCATATGGTTAGGCCATGCACATTAAGTACAATGCATGAATAAACAAAGTAATGATATGCAAGAGGTAATAACGAAATAATAATAAAGGGGCGCGGTAAAATATCATGGTAAAGGTAGCCTTTAGGCATTTCCCTCGAATAGAGGACCTTTAACCAATATGATTAGCCCATGCACACTAAAATAACAATGCATAAATAATTAACATGCGGAAAGTAAATAATGGAATAATAAAAGAGATGCGACCAAAGCCAACATCTATATGGGACCTCGTATACCTGATTGAACATATTTCACATTCAACCAACTATACTTCGTCCGGCGCGGAAAAACATCATGGTAAAGGTAGCCTTTAGGCATTTCCCTCGAATAGAGGACCTTTAATCCATCATGATTAGCCCATGCGCATTAGATTAACAATGCATAAATAAATAACATGCAGAAAGTAAATAACGGAATAATAAAAGAGATGCGACCAAGGCCAACATCTATATGGGACCTCGTATGCCCGATTGAACGTATTTCACATTCAACCAAGTATACTTCGTCCGGTGCGGCAAAACATCGTGGTAAAAGTAGGCTTTAGGCATTTCCCTCGAATAGAGGACCTTTAATCCATCAGGATTAGCCTATGCGCACTAGATTAACAATGCATAAATAAATAACATACTAAAAGTAAATAACTGAGTAATAAAATAGATACGACCAATGCCGATATCTAGATGGGACCTCGTATGCCCGATTGAACGTATTTCACATTCAATCAAGCATACTTCGTTCGGCGCGGCAAGACTTTGTGGTAAAGGTAGCCTTTAGGAATTTCCCTCAAATAGAGAACCTTTAATCCAACGTAGTTAGCCCATGCGCACTAGATTAGCAATGCACAAATAAATAAAGCAATAACACGCGGAAAGTAAATAACGAAATGATAAAACATGAACGATGAATGAACACAAAAATTAAATAACAAAATGAAACATGTGCTTGAAAGTTTCTTAAGCGGTACGTAGAGTTGTGTCCCAAGTACAAACTGCACTACCGTCCATTTGGATTCGGCTACGAAATTTACGTATGGGTTTCCATCTGATATATCGCAAGAGATAGCACGCAATCATTAACTCAACATAAATGAAAATATACATAAAACATAATGATGCATGCGAATGATCAACAATAAATAACTGAAAAGATAAATAGTAAAGGGAACCCTCAGGTCTTACATTTTAAGTTGCTTCTCGGAAATACGTTTTACCGTCACCGGAAGGTTTAATGCTTCGTCACTTTTCTGGTTTTCTGATTCGGTTTCCCTGCTATTTTGCTTGCTATTTTCTCCATTTTATATCACTGTTTTGGACTTTTTTTACTACTATTTGGTGGCTATTTTTAGGACTATTTTGGGCATTTTAGGGGCTATTTCGGGGGTGTTTTAGAGGCTGTTTTTGTTCACTGTTTAGGTTGTATTTTGTGATTTAATGAATCAGTGGAGAGGTTATTCTTTTTGTTTGTGTAATCGGTCAAGGGCTATTATTTTAGTTGTCGGTGAAGGCAGAGGTTGCTTGCTGTGTAAATCAGTGGAGTTTCTTTGTTGTGTGGTTATAGGGGCTGTTGTGTGTTTTATCTGTTTGTGGAATGGCTATGAGTGTTGGCTGCTTATGAGTGTGGTTCACGTGAGTGGTGTCTCTTTGCCTATTGTTTTGTTCGGTTGAAGTGAGGGTTATTTGCTTTTGTTTGATTTGTTCGGTCAGTGGGTTGTAGTTTGTGAGTTTAGGGTTTTATTATTGTTGTTTGATTACGTGGTGGAAGACTGTGATTGATAGTGTTATTCACGGCTTGCCCTGGCTTACGTTTGTGTCACTGTCGTGTATGGCTTAGGCTTGTCTTTTGTTATGTGCTTACATGAAAGGAGAAAAGAGTTAGGGCTTTTTGGGTGTTTAAGTGGAGCCGTGTGTCCAGGGTGAGAGAGAGACTCGATTTTTTATATTTTTGGCAGTGTTAGTGTGTTTATTTGCCGAGTGTCATAGGGTTTTGGTTTTGTTTGCTTGTTTGCATAGAGATAGATAGATGAAAGAGGTTAGAGAGAGAGAGAAGAGAGGCTAGGTTTTTATTTTATTTTTTTATTTTCATGTGAGAGAGAGAGCGTGTTTAGGGGTTTTTTTTAGTGAGAGCCGTGAATGAGAGTGAAAATAGATGAGTCTAGGGTTTGGTTTTGTCATCTTTTTATACTCGTGTGCTAGAGTTTTCTTTGTTTGGAAAGAAATCATGCAATTAAGGGGATGTATTTAATTCAATTATTTAAGGAAAATGATATTGAGTATTTTAGTGGGGGATATCTTTGATTTTGGAAGGTGATTTATTTAGATTAGGAAGAGGATTTGATTTAATTTAGGAAGGGGATTTGATTGGATTTTGACATGTTTTAAATATCTTTAAGTATTTTGGATGAGATTTGGTGGGACTTGGGCATGTGGGTTGGTTGTGTGTGGGCTTGGGCACGTGGGTTGGAGTGTGTGGGCTTGGGCGCGTGGGTTGATGTGGATTGCGGGGATTTTGGGCCTAGGCTAACATTTAAAAAAATGGGGGGATCCACCGAGCGAACCCGAGATCAAGCAAGCGAATTAAATTTGTGGATGTACTTATTTTTGATTTTCCCTTCCGACGTCTGTTTCCCGCGACTTCCGTAACTTATCGGGTAGTGCCTCCATACGAGGCTCATCATTTGGATTTTATGCAAAAAATACAGTTGTAGACAACAGAACCTGGGCGACGCATGCTGTTCTAGGCTCGCGGCCTAGTTGGAGTACGGAGTAGCCCGCGGGGAACTAAACCGGTGAATAATGGAGTCGCCACCCGGCATGAATCGGGATAAAGATTTAAGGCCGCACTCACCCCTCGCAAGGGAAGACCTCAAACCGTTGGGTTTGGAATGGTCCCTTACTTATGTCACTTGTGATGATATGATTTGTGCGATAAACTAACCGAATCTACTCAATAATCATGCTCAAAGGTGTTTAGATCTAACATGCATTCGCTAAATAAATCATATTCTAAGTTCGCATGCTTGAAAGTAAGTCTTTGAGCGGCAAACAAGATATCACACAATGAGCACATTGAACCATTAACTTTCATTAACAAATAACTACTTAAACATGAATATAAACTAAACTAAATGCCATGCATAAAGAATAATATAATCATGCTTAGAAATTAAATAACAAACTAAATTAATTCATGCTTTAAAAAACAAATAGATAACCTACAAACTATAACATGCTCAAATACAAGTTTGGATGAGACGAAATACGTGTCTCTTAAGTGGTACGTGGCATTGTATCCCGAGTACAAACCGCAATACCGTCCATTCAGATTCGGCTATGAAATTTACGTCCGGGTTTCCATCCGATATACCATAAAAATGGGACACACGTTCCGCCCATCCAACAATCACATCATGCCTCAAACGACTCTCATGCAATATCCAATATTAAAATAAATAAAAGAACGCAAGATAAAAAGGTGCCCTCAGGTCTAACCTCTTTTGTCGTCTGTTGGAAGCGCGTTCCAAGTCCGTTGGAAGGGCGAATGATCCGATACTTTTTTGATTTGTTTACTCAATGTTTATCCTCGTTGTTTCGCTGTTCGGGTCTTTGTTTTCACTTCGTTTCGCTGCTGTTTTCGGTGAATTTTCTGGTCACTGTTTCAGGTGTGTTAAGGGACTGTTCTCAGAAGTTTCGGTAAGGGGTGAATGGTTCTTTTTATAGGCCAAGGGAGGGGGTTTACCGTGTTGGAGAAGGAATCAAATTTGTGTATTAATTAGGAGATATTTTTAATTTAGTATGTGATAGGGAAAATCTTTAATTACGGGAATTAATTTGATTTGTTCTTTTTAGTTAAGGATATGATTTATTTAAATTGGTAGGTGATTTAATTAAATTAGGAATGTGTTTTATCTTAAATTGGTAGGTGATTTAATTAAATTAGGAATGTGATTTAATTTAATTTAATTGGTTTTAATTATTTAATTTGTGAGGTGTATTTTAATATTTAATTTGGATGTGATTTAATGGGTTTAGGCTAGGGATGTGTTTTAAAACGGAGGTCCAACAAGCGAACCCGAAGCTACTCCAGCGAGTTAAATCCAACAATGTGTCAATTCTTGACCCTTTCCTTCCGACGTTCGATTCCCTCGACTTTCACAACTAAAGAGATAATGCCTCCATACGAGACTCATCATCGGGCTGATATGCAAAAATGTAGTGTCTACAACAATGTCTACAGTAATATGTCCCCAGCTATACATCAAATCATGTCCCTAACAGGCATAATCACACGCGTATAATGCAAGCGCACGTATCGATCAAGTAGTATAAAAATATCGATCTCACGAGGACTTAATTCCTACTATTGTTATTAATTATTGATACTATTTATTTACAAGTATCTAATTAAAGAAAGAAGGAAATAATTATTTGATTGATTGGTTGAATGTGGATTTTCTAAATAAATAAATACATAAAAGAAAATACTAAGGAAAATAAATAAAAGACACAAATATCTAGGATTGTGATTCCACAAAATATTATTATAATGATGAATTGATTCTATTATATATGTGTAATAAATTAGTTTGCTAACCTGGAATACAAAATTATGCAAAAGCCTCTTCTGATGGTTAGATGCAAACACCCAAATAACTCAATTAATCATATTCCTATGTTAACCAAATTACATGAATTCATTAAGTTCAAGTTCCAATTATGGCTACCTACGCTCGACAGGTATATTCCTATCCTGTAAGAAAATCTATTAAAGGGTTATCTATCCTCAAGGAAGATCGTGAGCTATTGAAAGACTGAAACCTAAAATCCCTTTTCCAAGTTCATTTTAAGTTTACCACATCAATCTTATTGGTGATCAGACAACAAGAATCGTTAAGCTTAAAATTCAATAAACAAACTAAGTATTACCTATTATATAATTAAATCAATTATTAAGCAAGTGAATATTTTGTTTCATCACTTCCCTAGAATAAAAAGATAATATTGGGGTTAGGCGATCCACATTTAATATTTCAAACCTAGGAATCACACATATTATAATATATAAATTATTTTCTGTTCTGCTTTCTCAGGAATTAATAATGTTAAACATAAAAAATCAGCCATATAGGCGGTAATTATCAGTCACATAAAGGCCTATCATATAGGCGGTAAAATAATTTATATTTAAACCGATCATATAGGTGGTAATAAAGTCTGCCATTAAATAATCCGATTAAATTAAAATTTATATATTATAATTAAGTGAGGTTGACCTAGTTAATCATATTAAATACTTCACCCTTACCCAAACAGAAATCTAACTGCAAAATATAAAATAAAAATAAAAATAAAATACTATAATTAAAATTAAAAATACATAATTTAAATACTAAAAATATTTACAAAATAGATGCAATCCTTAAATATATTAAAAACCCTAAGGAAAGCAAGAGAATTACAAATGAAATGGCTTGGTATTTATAGTCAAATTTAAAGGCTTTCACCAATTGCTCCACTAAACATGGCACCAAACATGGAATCAAATATGACACCAAATCCTCCACCAAACATGCAAGCATGTTTGGGGAAAGTTTGACATTTTTTTTTTTTATTATTTTTATTTTATTTTTAAAATGACTTAAATAATTTCACAAAACACACTTCCAAATATTTTATCAATTTCGGTCATGGAAACTTCAGAATTCGAAATTATTATGAACTTTCAAGTTGTAGATCTTTGAGTCTTTTTTAATCTGCAACTTGAATCACCTCAATCCAATATCAGAGTAAAAGATTATGGCCAAAATACAACAATTGCGCAAAGTTGGAATTTCTGAAATTGTACTTTGTTAAAACGCCATTTCAAGTTTCCAATCTCCAAAATCAAAATGTCAAGTTCAGTTTTTTCCCTTATTTGTTCCACATCTCGTCCTGAATGATTCCATTACGTCCCAATTTTATTTTATTTATAAAATAAAATAAAACACATCAAAACGTACATAAAACTCGAGAAATTATACAAAATATTAAGTAAAATGGTGGTAAATAGTGATATATTTTCGGCTCATCAGTCCCCAAAGTACGTAGCTATTGATCGGGATTGCTACACCAACCTCACCTTTGTAAATCAAAAGACATAGCCAAAAACTTATTGTGATATTTTATTTATTGTACCGCAAGTATACGGTGTCAAGTTTTGGTAAATGATAAGTAGAGTGTCGAACCCACATTGATTGTATTCAACTCACACTAAGTATTATAATTAATAAACTTAAATTTATTTAGTGAGACTATAAATAAAATTAAAAGATAAATAAACAAGATATTAAATAGGTTTAATGAGGAGAAATCAAGATAAGAGAGATTCTAGAGTCTGATTTCTCCTATTTATTTATTATGCCAATCAATTCTTATTCAGTTTAGTAGTTTATATGCCAAGAATCCTAGAGAATTCCACTCCCTCTCCTAAGCAATAGTGAAAAGATTATAATTACCGACTTCGATGTCGCTATTAAAATCTAATAATTAACAATTCATTACGTTCTATGACTCTATGTTAACGACTTTAAAGGAATTATAGATTCTCCCGAGCTCTATAAAATTCTTAGGTTATATTCTCTAAATCCTATTCAAAATCCCTCTTTCTCAAGCGATATATTCTAAACATTCATCATCTTAATTTGTGGCCAACAAACTAGAAGCATTAAACACAAGAGAATATAAATAAACTGAATTAAAACTTTATAAAACTCAATTTGGCAAACAATATATAGTTTCAAGCATTAGTTACATCATCCTCTAAAATAATGGAGTTAGTTTATGACTAAAGATAACAAAAATGAAAGCATGGACATCATTAGAGTTTAAAGAAATAAACTAGAAGATTAAACCCGAATCGAATCCCTTCGTCTTCGGACTTCACCGCCTTTGTATCCTCTTGTCACTCTTCAATCCTCCTTCTTGGATCTCTCTAATATGTGTTTAGAACACTTTTGTTGTGCATTAGCCTCATCTTTAGAGTTTTGGACGAGCTTCTATATTTATAGGAAAGTCTTGGAGTCCTTGTACATGTAAAATACGACTGAATTAAGTTTCTGGGAATCTGCCGCAGCGTCGCGATGCTGGAAGTGGAGTCGTGGCACCTGATCCTCAGTAATTTGTATGGATGAAAGCTGTATGGGTGTCGCGACGCCCAGAGAACTTTTCGAAATTAGTGTTTTTTTTATTTTCTGCTTTCCCGCATGCTTCCGAGGCATCTGTAAAGTCCCAATACACCTCAATTTGCTCCAAGATCCATGTTCCAATGCTTCCTACAAATAAAACATAAAAGAAATTATAGAACACATTAAATGGCACGAAATCTAACAAAATAGTAAGCTAAGAATGCATGAATAAGTTGGTATAAATAGTATTTATCACCTACCATGCAGGAGTTCATAGTAAACTCAGGATTAAGATCAATCCATATATGACCATCTAGTAGATCGAAATGAATTTCTTTATTTAACAGATATTATAAGAAACTCATTTCTATCTGGGTCCAGTCCTATATGATCACATCATATAAGGTGCTTTCATTCTCATATCTCCACATGGACGATCCCGGATCAAGGTCGCCATGTAATTATAGAATGGACCATAGTTATAGATAAACCAAAAATAAAGTACCTGTTTTGTTTGCTATCTATGGACTATTTTAGATTACTAACTTCAGACTTAAATCCTCTTGTGTATAACACCCATACACTAAATCTGAAGGCATATGAGTAATCTAGGGTAATCATGATAATTTACATTATGCGATATTAAAAAAATACTTTGACAAAAGAATAATGCATCATTTTATTTCATAAAATATAATACCGTTTACATTACATAAAGATCTATGGCATATATCCCAATAAAAATAAAAATATAATTATTATTTAATAAATGTGCTAAATTAAAGGGATTAATGAAATTATAAGTGTAAAATGATTAGTTACTCTTTTATTAAGTGTACATTTTTTACTGCTCATCACGTGCCTTCATTAAATGCACATGCCCTTATCATGCCATTCTAACTGACGCATGTCTCTTCAACTAACACCCTTCAATTTAGAATATCGTGCCCAACCTGTTCAGCCTTCCGGCCTTTTACTTTCATTTCCACTTAGGGCATGCCACCTGTCTAAGGCAACAGAATATCTACCCATGTCCATGTCTATAAAAGGCATATTTCGTCGTGATTTTCTCTTTTACGTGCAATATTTTCCCTTAAACAATAAAAATCTCGAGACTTTCTTTCCCAAAGCTCAAATGGCATCTTCATCTGTTACTAATAAACTCCCTAAAATCCATACCTTCTTAGACTAACAAAAAGCCTTAGAAGACTATTACACTGTTGCAGCTCACTTTATTCCTCTGGGTTCAACAACGGGAGATTTTACACTTAGTCGTGTGTTTGTTGAAAATGAAGCCATTAGTGCCGCTCATTTGGCTCAGCTCTTCCCTATTACCGCCCCATTTTGAGCCCTTACTAGTCTCTCCAATATGTCAGGCCAATGCAGTTCGTACTTGGCCTAAGCCAGATCCTATTTTCAAGGACTGATTTCAGTGTATGGCAGCTGATGTTGAAACTAAAGGTCTCTTCAAGCGTGCATATAATCTACCATTTCTTGAACTTTCCCTTCATGTTCGTGCCTTTAATCGCTTTCTTTTCTTCGTCTCTCTCCTCTTCTGGTCCTCTGAGTTTAATACCTTTATTTTTCCAATTGGCCTCAAGAAAATTACTCTGTACGATATAAGCACTTTGAAAGACTTGTCCTATTTGGGAGTGATCGTTTCGGCCAATACCAAATTTAGATCCACCCTTCTTTTCACAATTCTTATTTTGGTTCCAATACTGCTATGTCTAGGCCTTTTGTGGGCCTGAACATTCCCATTTCATTCAAGAGGGCACATCGTTCATTCACCACCGGCTTTGCAAATTCATCATCTTGTTTGCTGAGTTAAAAGCCTGCCAATGGCTATCTTCCATTATCCTCTGACATAGTTAGTGATCGTTATTTCGACTTGTATTCTTTCGTCCTGGCCCCCATATACAAAGGATTGGCCACTCTTCAGAGACAACTCTATTCCAACTCCTCATCTATTGCTTCTGGCCCGCTATGGCTAGCCCAATTATGGCTCATAGCTTATTTTCCTATTTTTGGCACGATCAAGTCGAGTCATCCTAATCTTTATGCAGAAGTTTTGCTCACCCAGTTAAAACCTGTTTCCTTCATTCACAGAACCATTTTGATTATATTTATAATCTTTTGAGCGTTCCCTCTTTCTTTTATTTTTTCTCAGACAATGGTCCCCTTATCCAAGGTATTGTAAGAACCGAATTCCCATATAACAGAAGCGTCTTAGACACTGGGATCGACCTTGAAATTTTTTCTTCTTTCCTTCCTCATTGGTCAAAACTTTCCAGTCTTTTATGATTTTATTTTTTACTATTTTTGATGATTTTAACAACCTCGGACCAGCCCTTGAAACAGCCCCAACACAAATAGGAAGTTACAACCTCACAAGCGCACACAGAATACCCAAACAGCCCTTGATTTGAGTGAATATGGGCAAGAATTCAGGTCTGAATTTTCAACTAAAAACCACTCTAAAAAACACCATAAATAAAGCCTTTAATCTCCCCAAAAACTGTACAAACGTAGTGTTGGACAGTTATGACCCATAGCGTCACTATTTGTACAGTTCATTGTGTTGTTGTATGAATTAACTATGTGACAAAGGAGATTGCTCTCTTATCATTTGTGATTAGATCACAAAGATGTATAAATGATAGGAGGTCCTTATGATTTATTCCTGGATTGAGAATGATATGAGACAGTAACAGTCCACGAAGGATAAATCATTAAATATCCCTAGTCAGAGTATTATCGAGATTGGACATCGATAAATACGTAAAAGACTAGTATTACACCTGTGTGCGTTGTGAGGGAATAACGGTATAGTTCTCATATATTTGGGTATAGGATACTCATGCAAGTGTAATAGGATGTTGTGTTTTACCGATGGTACGGAAAATAACTTCGCTCTGGATAGACCCCCTCTGAATTCCATTGGTAGTATGACTATGTGTCTATGGAAGTTCGAAATCAGGGTAGGTGTATTTGGTCTTAACCTGAGACTTGCACCGCTAATACTTGCGACAATCAATATGCTTTGGTTTTGGTCATCCAGGGCTTTAACAGGTTCTATGTACGCCTCTGCTGGGTATATTGAGAATCGTAGTATGTTGGGTGTGATGTCAAGACGGAAGTATCACTCCGGTCATAGTGGAGATGATAATCGCGCAGGGATACAGAACTGGTTCTCTAAAGAGTTGCAACCATCGGGATAATATGACTTGGTCATGATTATCCGATAATAAAGAGACTAGTTGCTCGTTATCCGATATACTTCATACGGGGCAGACACTGAACCAGCCCCAGGCCTTGCATGTGATCATCCGATACTGGATCGAAATACGCAATACCACGTATACTACGCCTGATACAGATCACTATATTCCTGTAAGGATATTTCTGGAGAATGGGTAGGCATGGCTCTTTGCTAGAAGCCAACCTTGTCTTGTAAATCGGTACAAACGTAGTACAAGGTACTTACGTGTTTGGATAGTCCGACGACCAGATTTACTGCCGACATATCCGGGGATCTCATAGATCGCTTCCCGAAGATTCACCGATGATGTATGACTCGCACTTTTATTAATCTGGGATTAATTATGAGAGAGAGAAAATTAATCTGGGATTAATTGCGGAGATATTTTATCTGGGATAAAATGTCATTTAAAGAGAGATAACGATTAATTTGGAATTAATCGGTAAATTAATATATTCGATATATTAAATGAAATTGGATTTCGATGCGGAATTAAAATTAGATTTTAATTCGGGTGAATGAGTTAATTTAGAATTAATTCGTTCGCGATGTGAATAGTAATTATGTTAGGCATGATTATTTAATTAAATTAGATTTAATTACGTCGCAACTGAAAATTTGTTAATTTGTAATTAGCGAACCCGAGCCTGGGATTATTTACGAGCGCATTCGTATTTCGAATTCGAGTGCGACTCGTAAGTCAAATCAAGCGTCAAATCATTAGTCGCATCAAGCATCAAATCACTTGTCACTTTGAGTGATGTGGTGTGATGTGATGTGATGTCTAGTCACTTTGAGTGATTGACAACATGTCACTTGATTTGATTGATTGATGGATTGATGGTGGTAGATGACAAGCATTTAAGGCTTGATTTTTTATAAAATAAAAAGTGGTCTATGTTTAATTAATTTTGGAAATCAATTAACATTTACACAACTCTCTCTATCTCACAAATCCTCTCATCTCTCACGCCCATTTGGGCATTTCTTCACTGTTTTCTGCTGGGCAAAGCCGAGAAGATGGGAAGCAAGTGTGATGGTTTTTGTGGCAAAAACATCAAGATCTAACACTCTGAGAGACATGCGAAGGTGATAGAGAAGTTCACCCATGAACTTAGAATCACCATGACAAAGCTTGGAGCTTGGAAGATGATCCAAAACTGAAAATGGAGGAGCAGTGGACTGCTCACTACCGTGAGCCTTGGAGGGCAGAAAATTAATTTTTGTTTGTTGTCGCATCGCTCAACCGCTCGATGCAAGTATTCCGCAACTTCCTCGTATGTATTCATATGTATTCCTTGCTTGTTATTCGATCCTCGGGACCGTAGAAACTCCTACAATGGTATCAGAGCAGAGTAAAAGCATGAAAATGAAATAGGGCTTAAAATTTGGGTAAAATGTGTTTGAGCATGATTTTATGAAATTGGATGAATGAGTATGCTTAAATGTGTTTTAATTGAGGATTGATTGGATCAATTTGACAAAATGTTGTTTGGAACAAATTTGCCCAAAATCTTTGGCTTGGCCGAATTGAACATTAGCCCTAATGTCTTGGATTTGTTTTTGATTTTTGATCATTGGATGTGTTGGAAATCAATCGGGAATGTGGATTTAATATTGATTTGGATTTAATCGGATTGAATTTGAATTGGACATAAAATTCCCCCTTTGGCCGAGACTTAAAAGCATGTTTGGGTTTGATTTTGATTAAATTGTGTTGGACACTATTTGATATTAAAAGACATACTTTTATCATTGTAGCCACGATTTCTTCACTAAATGGGTGGAAGCCATTTCTAATAGAGATTTTGAAAGAAAATATCATTAGTTTCATCAGATACCGTGTCACTCATAGATTTTGGATAACCCAAATATTAATGATAGAACATGGGACTTCGTTAAACAGTGATAAAATTAAGCAATTCTTGAATGAAATCGAGATTCAATTAGTAAATTCTACGCCATATTATGCTCAGTCAAATAGTCAAGCAGAATTGTCCAACAAAACATTGAAGAGATAATTAGAAATGAAAATTTGGGGTTATCCTAGGTTCTGACCCTATTCGGAATTACAAATAATAAACAGGACAAGTTCTGATTACTGCTACTATGGATTAATTAACAGGCAACCACAATATCCAACAATTAATTATGCTGCAATTATAAAAAATAATAATAATAAATTAAAGCGGCAAATTAAATCAATCACATAAAATCAACACAATAATTTTGGTGACGAAGTGGAAAACTCTTGCGAGTAAAAAACCACTCCGGGTATAGGCTACCACCCGAATCCACTATATAGAGAAAAACTTACAGCGACGGTTAAGACCTATGGTGGCAACTCCACCAACTCAAGTACCTCAATACTGCAAGAACTCAAGGAAACTCTTCAAGCCCGCAAGCCACAGTTTTCTTCAGAACCTCTGAAGTCTCTGAGTAGATTATATCACTAATGACGCCGGAACTTCGACTACCAAACTTCCTCCTAAAAAACTCTAAAGGATTATGAATTTTGGGTTAAGTTTTGTTGAAGGTTTATCAAAGAAACATTCACACCATCAATGAAGAAGACAAGGAGAAAAGAAGTCTTCAATGGTGGAATCAAATAAGGTTGAATGCTTTGAATGATTTTGGCTCAAAGGAATTGTGTTTCAACCATTAGGGAAGGTAGCTCAATGTTTGTTTATATAGATAGGGCAAATGAAAAGGGTTTCCTAGTGTTATTTTGGCTTTAAAACGTGTCTAAGAAAACCTACTTATGCAGAGACATTCGAACACACTTCAAACGCAACTCAAACGTAAAATTTCTACCTCGAAAACGTTCGAACTCAAGTACGAACGCAACACAAACGCAGTCGCGAATTGGTTTTCAAGTACAGTTTAAAACGCTTGTAACTTTCTCGTCTCTTGGCCAAATCATGAGTTCTTTATATGTACGCGATCGTCTTCGAGTATACTTTCTAATGCAACTGACCTCATGTCAATTTGATCTCTAAATCTTCTGGAATATTCAAAAGAGTAAACATCACTTGGATAACTCCATCAGATTTTGTCCAAATACTTGTCAAATTACTCCGAGATCTTCAAGACTCATTACAACTCAATTAAACTTGTTTTGTTACGGAAATTGCCAATAAAAATGGAACTAACAAGAAAGATGATTCCTGACAATATACAAGACACTAGAATGAAATTTTATGCCAAGATTTAGGGGCTTATAGGACATCACCTTGAGCAAACATGAAGATCACCCAATTATAATTATTTTGTGGATAAAAGATAGTGTTTCCCGCAGAAATCAATATCCAATCAATTAGAGTGGATTTACAAAAAAAAAAACTAAGTCAATAAAACAATAGTGAGGCCTTGATACATAACTTATCAAAATAAGACGATATCAAATTAGATGTCCTTAATCAATTAGAAGTACAAAAATTAAAAATAGTCAAATTTACAGTAAGAAAGTTATGGCTAAGTTGTTCAAAATAGGCGAATTAGTGTAGAAGATAATACTATATTTTGATGTAAAAAACCCAAAATATGATAAATGGTTGTCCAATTAGAAAGAACCATCTAAGGTAGAAGTTGTAATACCCAATAGAGCTTATCATTTGAAAGATTTGGATGAAGAGTTGCATGTTAGAGCGATAAATAGAAAGTATCTTAAGAAATATGTACCTTCATTATGGGAACATGAAGAATAATGTAATATTAATAAGACGACAAAACGTCCACATGTTCAAAAAGAATAAACAAATAGAAAGTAAATTGGATGACTGAACGTCTTGTCTTACATAAAGAATAAATTGAATTACAAAAATGAGACGACATGACGTCTAACAAAAAATATGAATATGTTCAAGGACGAATGCTTCCAAAATATTCTGTGACAGGCTGCAAGAGGCTTCTTGGAAATAGTTGCTCTCTTGGACCCAGATACTTCGACCGAGTTCACCAAAGAAGACTTGGAAGAAGAAAAAGAAAGGTTGTTGTATGCAATGGTAGCAAGAGAAGTAAATAGACTGGCACGAACAATCAATCAGAATTTTTCAAAAAGAATGTGGACAGATGTACAAGACGTGAAAACCTTAACGATGAAAGAACCCATCGAAGTTCTTATTTTCGAGATCTATCTTTGTGAGCGAAAGAACTTTGAATCGTTCTGACAGTAGAATAGAACAAGCATAAAATAAGGACATGCGATACTTCTAGATTAAGCCAAATTGACAGACAATAAAATTTGGGAAATAGAACTCAATCCCAACTTTACCATTAGTCCTGATTAAGATGTCAAATGCCAAGTAAAGTTTAACTTAATTTTCTTTTTGCCCTTATCTCTTACATGATTAGAAACTTAGGTGGCCAGTTAAAAGAATCAACTTAAAAATCACATCAAGTTTTTCGGCATATAAAAAATATAAATTTAGTATTATAACGATGGAAGATTAAAAAAATATTAATTGCATGAAAGTTTTGATATAATGGTATAATAGTGGAAATAGAAAAAAAAAATTCAATTGCATGAGTAATAAATTAATACACTACAAGAAAATGGACCTTCAGCGTCCAATTTTTTAACGTCGAAACTACTTTTGACTCTAATAATTAATTTTCACGTCGATTCTATTATTCGACGTAAAATAGTAAGCTTTTAGCGTCAAAATAACAGTTAGACGCAAAGGGTAAACTTTTAGTATCAAATAAATAATGTAATGCTAAAATTTGTACCTTTAGTGTCGAATAACATATCGACGCTAAAGGTTTCTGACAAATCCACTGACAATCCCCTTACCTTTAGCGTTGAAATTTATTTCGACACTAAAGGTGCAACCTTTGACGTCGCATTGTTGATTTGACACTAAACTGTGAGAATTTAACATCGAATAAAATGTCGACACTAAAAGTTTCTGATAATACCACTAACAATCATATTACCTTTAGCACCAAAATTTAATTTCGATGCTAAATGATAGCATTTTAGTGTCAAATTAAGTTAATTCGATGCTAAAATTATATTAAAATGAAAAACCACTAATACTTTTTCCCATTCTTCTTTTTCTCTCCTCTGTAATTTTAGTCTCTCCTCAGCAAATTCACTCACAACTTTCCTTTAAATTTTCAACAAAACTCTAACTTTTCGTAACATAATTTTTATTTAATCTCTCTTTATTTTTCTTTATATTTGAATCAGTACTCTCACTTAATTAATTTAAGTTTAATCTTTGTAAAAAATTAGGATTTTAATTATTTATAATTATCTTTATATACATTATGTTAGTTAGTTAATTTATTGTTAGTTGTTTATGATGCATATATGTAGATTAGTTAATTAACTAAATATATTTTATTTTGTAATTAATTAATTAATTAACTAAATATGAGTATGCTTAAATAAATAATTAATGAATTGGTGGTTTTGATGAGTTTAATATAATGTCTAATAATTATTTTTTATATGTAGATATTTAGCTGAAATGGATAGAAATTGGATTAGCTCGGTGGATAGATTGAGCGTTGAATACCGTAATGGAGTTAATGAGTTCATGTAATCGATAAAACAACACATTGATGCAGAAGATCTTGTTCGGTATCCATGTATAAATTATTTGAATGGGAAAAGGAAACAGTTAGATGAAGTTGAGAATCATTAATACATTCCGGGAATATCACCAACTTACCGTATATGGATTTACCATGGTGGGCAGTATAATTCTCAATCATGGTTTATTAATTTTGGTGAAGGGAGTAGTATTTACAATCAACTTTAAAACGATGAGATAACCCATGCTTTGCACGACTTACAAGGTCCATAAGTTGGTCATAGTGTTGGCTGTGACGTACCAGTATTAGGTGGAAATGATCAAAATTTATTTAGTTGACTACTTGATAAGGCATAAAAAAATACCATTTGAAGGTGTTGGGTCGATCTGCAATTTCGTTGTGAAATTATTGCACATTAAAGTGATGAACAAATTGACCAATAAAAGTATTGATATGATGCTAGACTTACTTGGATAAATATTACCGGTTGATAGCGAATTACCTAAGTTGTATTATGAGGCAGAGAAAATATTGCATGATATGAGAATGAGGTATAAATCCATTGATGCTTGTAAGTATGATTCTGTATTATTTCGTATCGAGTATGAATCACTTGAATATTATCCGATCTGTGGTGAAATTCGGTACAAAATCTATGGTCTTGGGAAGAAAGTGACTCAGAAGATATTACGATATTTCCCATTAACTCACATGCTGCAGAGGTTGTCCATCTCACGACACACAAAGACTGACATGATGTGGCATCATGAAAATATGATCGGTGCGGAATACATACTCAAACATCCTGCGGATAGAACCGAGTGGAAGAAATTTGATGACATGTATCCCCGTTTTGCTGAGGACCCCTGTAATGTCAGGTTAGGCATTACCTCCGATGGTTTTAACATGTTTGAGAATATATACAACTCTTACAACATTTGGCCCGTAATTGTTAATATAACTTACCTTCATGGAAATGTATGAAGGATCCGTTCATGTTTGTATCATTGTTTATCCCCGGTCCACGTTCCCTGGTAAAGATATGAATATTTACTTGAGACCATTAATCGAAGAGTTACATACATTATGGAATGTCGGTGTGCATACCTATGATGCAGCTTCTCAGTAGTGTTTTCAGATTCATGCTGCATTATTATGGACCATTAATAATTTTCTAACTTATTATCTGGATGGAGCATTAAGGGAAACATGACATGTCCAGTTTGTTCAGGTGAAATACTTTCGCAGTGGTTATGGAATAAAATAGGATACATAGGGCACATGTGATTTCTTAAGTTGAGTCATCCATGACAGAGAAGTAAATTATTCAACGGTCAACCAGAACCTCAGAGTATGCCTAGCCCATTGTTTGGATTTGACATACTTTGCCAACATCAATATCTCAAAGACAGAACAGCAAGGAAACATCCTAATAATAGAGATAAAAATGGAAAACATCAATATGAATAGTTGAATTGGATGGGAATGAGTATTTTTTTGAGTTAGAGTATTGGGGGAGTCTAAGTCTATGACATAATTTGGATGTAATGCATATAGAAAAAATATGCGAGAGTTTAGTGGACACACAGTTCAACATTCCGGGTAAGACGAAAGACACTGTAAATGCTATATTGGACCTACAAAATCTTAAAAGTCACAATAAATGCATTTACACCCCAGTCTTCGAGGTCTTATTAAGCCACCTTCTAGTTACGTGCTAACTCAATCAGAGAGAAAATCATTTTATGATTGGCTGAAAATGGTGAAATTTCCTGATGATTATGCATCGAATTTTGGACGTTGGATCAGGGATGATATGACAACTGGGTTAAAGAATCACGTCTGTCATATGCTTCTTGAGATTCTCCTTCCTGTTGGCATTCGACCTTATCATTTCAACATTAAACACAAAAATTGAACTCCATTTCAGCCATACATCAATCGGCCAACAACCTCATTTGGTGGTTCTTAAGTTTGAAACAAAACAAAATTTGTCCCATGCTAATAAGCTAGCAAATACCTAAATAGATACCCTAGCATGCCTAATCTTGAAAATTAAATCATTCCCAATTATGAACTACAATGAATCATAATTTAAAGAAGAAAAGAATGCTTAAGATTTCAAGAAAACAAGAGATAGACACTTACTAAATCTTGAGAATGCCTAAAGATATCTATGACTTTTCCTTAGCCTAAACGTGGCTTCAGGAACGAATTTGGGGAAACTAAATCTCTGAAATTAAAAAAATGAAGAGGTGTAGAGGGACTTATTGACTTGGGGGATGACTTGAGAGCTTCTATTCTCCATTGGTGTTGGCGTGGAAAAGAGAAGAAATTTTTGTATGCCTTTTAGAAATAATTTCGTGAGTTGCAACATGAAGAAGAAGAATGAATAGTGACAGGTTTTTATAGTGGTGGGATGATTTTTGTAGTAAAATATTAACAAATATCAAGCACATGTTCAAAAGTCTAGGGTATTCCCGAAGTGCTACAATAAGAGTGGAAATACTCGCGTTTTCGACTAGGTTCTAATCTGATTTTGGAAAAATATTCAACACAAAAGTTGTAGATCTTCGTCCTAGATTTCTGACAATATAAAGTTCACTGAAATCGGACATCATGAAAAATTTACCGCTGAACTAACACAGGCTATTTGGATCACGTTAAAATTTAAGTGCACAGGAAAACTGAAAAATTTTCACTTCGCGTTTCTTAAATAATTTATATAAATAATAAGATACTAATGATGCACATTTGAATGCTTAAAGATGTCACGCAACACACAAATAGATTTCATAATTATACCAAGAAAAATGAGGCTGTTATATATAGGCAGTCAGATAAAGACCGCGGGTGATAGGGCAACCTATCACCTGCCAATAGCATCTCTAGAAAGGAAACATTACAGTGAACAACAGTGTGCAGTTTCCATAATGATCGAAAATATAACAGCACCGAATAGCCCTGAAAAATAGCCTATACAGTCATTGAAATAGTTCATGTACTGTCGAAATTTATGCATCAGTTTTGGACATTTTCGCAGCTCTGAAACAGTCCCAAAATAGTTCAGAAATAGCCCTCAGTATCACAAAAAAAAATACTGTACAACTGAACACCTAATCATGACAAAACCAACCTCTTTTTCCGAAAAAATTGTGAGACAGTGAGCAAAAATTTTGCTCATTGCCGTGAGCAACACAAAGAGAGAGGAAATGATTTATATTTGCTCATTGTTTTGAGTAATACAAAAAGAGAAAAATGAATTTATGTCTTGATCCATGAGGGTGGGCTCAAAGGAAAAACTTATATATAATTTTCTAGGGAAAATTCTCTGAGTCAACACTAGCCTCCCTTGCGTCTTTTCTTTTTGTTCTCAATAATAAGAATGAATTAGGGTGACTATTAAGATTTCTAATCTTTATATAGTTAGGGTACACCAAGGTTTAACCCTAATGTGTAAAAAGCTAAAATTAGCCTCCCATTTTATCTTGAAAATTCAGACAAGGGAGAGAAAATAAATTCAAATTTTGTGTAATTCAATTTTAAATAGGATATCATACATCCTATTATATCCGTAAATTAAATTAAAGATATAATCAATATTTTAATATTGATTAAAAATAATTTTATATAATCAATATTTTAATATTGATTAAAATTAATTTTAATTTAATTAATTCAAATAATTTGAATATTTAAATAATTATCTCATAATAAATTATTATGGAAATTATATATCAAACAATTTAATACATAATATTAAAGTGTGACAATGATGATTGTTAATCAAATTTAATGACATTATAAATTAAATAATATATTATTATTTAATTTTGACAGTAATTTAATAATTAGACTATCCAATTATTATATGGATTTCTCTTATGTAACTAGCTAACACGGGGAACAAATGGACATACAATTTTTAGCTCCAACAATTCTGAGATATTGATTAAAACTCTTTAACAATTATTCTGAATTATTAACTTTAGGTTATTCCACTAAAAACCTAAATTTGCACTCTCTTCACTACAAATATTTAATTTAACATCAGCGTCCTTTGATATAATCATTTCATATAGATTGACCTTCTACGGGTATCTTATAATTATAGCCGAATCATAATAACCGTTATACCCCTCTAATTATTTTTTGTGCCTTAAATATCGTTGATTCTCTAATGAACGATTTATCATAACTATTATGAATTTTATCTTTCTATTGGTAATAGAAAGACTTGACCGTTCTAATTATTCAAGTACTGAATCAACTCTGAAGGAAGATACTCATACACTTCTCGTAAGAAGGAGTGACCTTCATTTCTATTTAAAACATCACCAGCTATATATCAAATCATGCCCCTAAAATATGAAATTATTGATCGGGAATTTTGCACCGATCTCACATATGTAAATCAATGACACAACCTGTCATGCAAGGGTTTGTAGTACACTCAGGATTTAGATCAACCCACATATGATCATCTAGTAGACTGATATGAAATTCTTTACCTAATGCATATTAAAAAAATATTGGACATATATAACCCATAGCATCATTATTTGTACAGAACATTGTGTTATTATACAAATTAACTATGTGACAAATGAAATTGCTCTTTTATCATTTGTAATTGGATTACTGATATACATAAATGATAAAAGTCCATATGATTAGTACCAGATTAATAAGATATGAGACAGTATTAATCCACGTAAGGTTTAATCATTAAATATCCCTAGTCGTAGTATTATCGAGACTGGACATCGATAATATGAAATAGACTAGTATTACACGTGTGCGCATTATAGAAGCATACAACATAGTTCTCGTATATTTGGGTATTGGATACTCATGCAAGTGTAATATGAGGTTGTGTTTACCGATAGTACGGAAACAGCTTCACTCTGGATAGACCGCTCGGAATCCCATTGATAGTATGACTATGTGTCTATGGGAGTCCGAGTTAGGGTAGGTGTATTTGGTCTTAACCTGAGACTTGCATCGATAATACTTGTGATCATCAGTACGCTTTAGTTTTGGTCGTCCAGGGCTTTAACAGGTTCTGTGTACGCCTCTACTAAGTATATTGAGAATCGTAGTGTATTGGGTGTGATGTCAAGATGGAAGTATCACTTCAGTCATATGAAAATGATGATCACGTAGGATACGGAACTAGTACTCTTAAGTACTGCAGTCATCAGGATAATATGACTAGGTCATGTTTATCCGATTAAAGAGAGTAGTTACCAGTGATCCGATATATGCTGCGTACGGGGCAGACACAATTCCATCCCCATGCCTAGCATGTGACATCCGATACTAGATCGCGATACAAAAAATACAATATTGCATTTACTACGCCTCACAAAGATTACATATTCCTTAAAATAATATTTCTGGAGAATTGGGTAGGCACTATGCTTCGCTAGAAATCAACCATGTCTTGTAAATCGGTAGGAACGTGGTACTGGGTACGCACGTATTCGGATAATCCGATGACCGTATTTACTATCAACATATCCAGGGATCTCGTGGGTCGCTTTTCAAAGATTCACCGATGACATTTAACTCAAGCAGAATTAATCTAGGATTAATTATGAGAGAGACAATTAATATAGGATTAATTACTGCAAGAATTAAGCTGGGATTAATTACGGTATGAATTAATCTGGGATTAATTCGACTAGAAGAGAGAACACGATTAATTTAGAATTAGTCGGTAAAATAAATTTAATAGTTAAATTGGATTTTTCTATTTAATTTATTTATTTGGGCTAAAATAATATATCGAATATATTAATTGAAATTAGATTTCAATACGATATTAAAGTTTGACTTTAATACGAGCGAACGAATTAATTTGGAATTGATTCATAAGCGACTTCCGTAATAATTTTACGAGACATCATTATTTAATTAAATTGGATTTAATTACGTTGCGACGGAAAACTCGTTTAATCGGATTAAAAGGAACCGAGCCCGAAGTGTGTAGATCTTGAATTTTGAATTTAATAGGTGGGGACCACATATTAATGGTGGTAGTTGGCAAAAGCACGTGGTTTTTGGAAAACCACTCACTTTTGCCCTACATGGTTTTCCTTTTGGTAAAGCTTTTACCTTTGGTAAAAGAAATTCACTTTAGGTAAAATCATATACACACTTTTGCATTGACTTTATTATTAGGTCTTTGACAATTTGTAAACATATCTCTCTCTCTCCCAAACACCTGGGCCGAAACTTGCTTCTCCTCCCATGGAAATTTTGTTTCAAAATTTCAAGATTGCTAGCACACATGGAGTCAAAGAAGATGATAGGAAACTCACCCAAGTGTTGGAACACTTAAAGAAAGCTTGGAGCTTCCATCAAAATAAAGAAAAAGCTTTGAAATCATCCAAATCAATGTAAGTATTCCGCAACTTAATTTTTTGTTTTTCACACTTTAATCTTGCTTAATGATCCTGTAGCATGTCTTAGAGACTAACAATGGTATCTAGAGCCATCCTAAGCTTGATTTTAAAATTAGGGTTCATGGACTTTAAATTGGGATTTTGTGTTTGAGCATGATTTTTTCAAATTGATTGGTTGGTTGTGTTTGTATGATGTTGAATTGGATTTGTGCATCATTAGATTTTAGAAAAAAATTGATTGGATCAAAAAACCCCCAAATTTAGTGACATGGCCGAATATATACCCTAAATGTGTTCATGGTGATTTTTGATTTTAGACTATTAGATGAGTTTAAAGCATGAAATGATTATTAGATGTTTATTTAATTGGATTGAAATCAAATTGATTGTCATTTTATGCCATATTACCGTGAGCCTTAGCATGTGTATTGGATTGATTTTGCTTCAATTTGTGTTGGACATAAGTTGATTAATTAAAGCATGATTAATTAGTGTAATTGGTGTTTTGGAAATATTAGTTTAACTAATTAATTATGGCTATTACACTTTAATTAAAATTAATGTAATGTTTGGAATGTTATATAAATTAAAATTGGTCTTTAAGTTAAATTGGGCTAATTTGGTGTATTTGGGCTTAATGGGCTTGGTTGGACCAAGTTTGGTTTTGGACAATTGGGTTGGATCCAATTGGGCCCAAAACTATTTCCATAAAGTCCAAATATGACTATTGGGCCTTTAATAATTTAATCGGGCCTAAATTGATTTTGGCAATAGGGTGATTCCTATTTGGGCCTTGGCATCTTGGATTTGATCCATAATGGCCAAAGCCCATGCCTTAAGAATTAACTAAAAGCCCATTGGACTTTAATTAAAATGTATTAGATATAAATTTGGCCTTTGAGAGCCATTAAGATTGGATGTGGAATCGAAGTCTTTAAGGCACATAAAAGTGTAATTATTTAATTTGGAATTAAATTGGAATTAGTATTGAATACAAATTAAATTGGATTTAAAATTGTATTTCGATATAATTCAAGAATATGTACTTTGAGTATTTATTCTTAAACGAGTTGGACTCGCGCAAATCAAATCGTTGTTTGAACATTGGATGGTCATTAATCAAAGATTAATTAATTGGATTAGATTGATTGAATAACATGCTATGTGTGAATACTTGGATGTATGTATGAATAATGTATATCGGATTGATATTAGATGGGTGAGGGCAATTTTGGAAATTATTGTAATAAATTTAGAATTTATTAAATTGGACATGCGTGTCCAGCCTATTACCTCTTTTCTCATTGTATTTCTCTTCTCACATATTCCCCTCAATGTAAATGAGGTTTCCTTAGAAGTATTATGTAATTGGGTAGAAGCATGAATAGTGCTAGCGAGAGAGAGGAAATGGAGAAATTTGTTTTAGGAATAATATGTTGTATATCCATCCGCATATCATTATTAATTTTATTACGCGCCTTATTATGTTTTTTAGAATGCATGTTTAAGGGTGTATGATGAGACCTAATCAAAGATAATTAATTGGTTACCAATTACGCGAAAAAACCGTCAATAAATATTAAGCGTTTTCCTTCCATTGAATGATTCATTCTCAAGATCCAAGATTGGCACTGGTTTGTTGGCCAAAGTCAAGACCTTTGTCCATCGCGAATGTGTTTGAATTATGAAGGCTTTGTTCCATATCGCATGTCTTTGGAAAGTTGTGATTTGTTGACCAAAATCAAGATCACTTCTTGTTCATCGACATGGATTAAGAAGCTTTTCAAAGTCAATGGGTCCCGCTTAACTGGAATCATTAAGCTTGTTGTGCCAAAGCCAAGGCTTAGATATGAACAGGAAAGAAACTAGGTTTCACATTCCTTAAGATTTGGGAATGCTGAGCATACCCTAAATGTTTGGATGATACCAAACTAGAACCCAAATCAGATAAGTGCCTATTTGTAATTGGTTATCCTAAGGAAACCAAAGTATAGTACTTATACAACTCACAAGAGAACAATATAATTGTTGCTTTCCATGCGGTTTTCCTAAGAGGAATACCTATATGCAGTGGTAAATGGGAGGAAAATAAAACTCGATGAAAATCAAAGTGATACTGTTCCTGGCACCGATTCCTTAATGGAACACAAATAGTTCATCAATGATGAAACTGTACCACAATCTTCAAATACACAAGAACCGTGTAGGTCGGAAAGAGTCATAAAACAGCCTAGGAGGTATGGGTTTCTGATCTCACCTCTTGTAGATATCAATCTTATTGAGGAAAATGAACCGGCTTCGTATGAGGATGTGATAGAAGGTATCGAATCCTTTTATGGCAAAGTGCCATGAAGTCCGAAATGGGTTCCATGTATACCAACCAAGTTTGGACACTGGTTGATGTACCAGAAGGCATTGTGCCTAACAGTACTATATGAGTCTTCAAGGAAGACATACATGGATGGAAACATACAAACTTACTAAGCTAGGCTTGTACAAAAAGGGTATCGTCATCAACATGGTGTCGATTACGACGAAACATTTTACCCGTTGCCATGATTAAATCCATTCAGATAATATTTGCTAATGCTGCATATTTCATTTATGAAATATGACAGCTGAACGTCAAAATCGCTTTCCTTAACGGAAACCTTTTGGAAGATATTTATCAATATCCTGACGATTTTGTCGTACCAAAATAAGCAAACAAGGTTTGCAAGATAAATCAATCCATTTATGGATTGAAGCAAGCATTGAATTCTTGGAATCATCATTTTGATGTAATCATAATGGTATATGATTTAATTCAAAACGAAAAATGATTCTTGTGTATATAAGAAGGTTAGTGGGAGCGCACTGACAATGATTGTCCTATATAATGATGCTGTATTGCTTCTTAGCAATGACATTTCCATAATATAATTGGTGAAAGCTTGGCTTTCATGAAAATTCTCCGTAGACTACTTGAGAGATGCAACCTTTATTCTAGGAATAAAGATCTACTGGGAGAAATCTAAAAGTTGTTGGCACCCTCCGAGAACTCGTACATTGTAAGATATGTACGCGACCTGGTGTCTCATATGCTTTGAGCATATAGAGTCCCAATCAGGCCAATCCAAGTGATGATCACTGGATTGATGCTAAGAACATCCTTAAGTATCTTAGACGAACTAATGATGCTTTCTTAAAATATGGAGAAGGAGAACTTGAGGTGATTGGGTTCACCGCTGTAAGTTTCCGAACCAACAAAAACGACTGTAAGTCGTAATAAGGGTACTATATAGTTTGAATAATGGAACAATGAGCTGGAAATCTTCCAAGCAAGATAATATTGCCGAATAAACAACAAAAGCGGAATATTGATACAGCTGAGACAACAAAAGAAGAATTTTGGATCCATAAAATTCCTAATTAGATTAGGAGTAGTTCTGTTAGCAGCTGAGCTAGGTTACAGCGTAGGCTAAAAAATCGCGGTCTCATCAACGATCCAAGTATGTACTTCAACTAAATCATCTGATTTGTTCGATCATACATCGTGGCGATGTGATGACCGAATAAAACGCATCAGACGATAATATTACAAATCCGCTGACGAAAGCTATTTCTCAGCAGAAGTTTGAGTGATCCATACATAGTTCAAGTGCAGGACACTTGAGTGATTGGCTATAGGCCAAGTGGGAGATTGTTGGACATATATGACCAATAGCATCACTATTTGTACATAACTTGGTGTTATTGTACAAATTAACTATGTGACAAAAGAAATTGCTCTTTTATCATTTGTAATTGGATTACCGATATACATTATGATAAAAGTCCATATGATTAGTATCAGTTTAATAAGATATGAGACAGTATTAATCCACGTAAGGTTTAATCATTAAATATCCCTAGTCGTATTATTATCGAGACTGGACATCGATAATGTGAAATAGACTAGTATTACACTTGTGCGCATTATAGAAGCATAACAACATAGTTCTCGTATATTTGGGTATTGGATACTCATGAAAGTGTAATAGGAGATTGTGTTTACCGATGGTACGGAAACAGCTTCGCTCTGGATAGACCCCTCGGAATCCCATTGATAGTATGACTATGTGTCTATGGGAGTTCGAGTCAGGGTAGGTGTATTTGTTCTTAACTTGAGACTTGCATCGCTAATACTTGCGATAATTAGTACGCTTTAGTTTTGGTCGTCCAGGGCTTTAACAGGTTCTGTGTACGCCTCTACTGGGTATATTGAGAATCGTAGTGTATTGGGTGTGATGTCAAGATGGTAGTATCACTTCAGTCATATGGAGAAGATGATCACGTAGGATACGGAACTTGTACTCTTAAGTACTGCAGTGATCGGGATAATATAACTAGGTCATGTTTATCCAATTAAAGAGACTAGTTATCAGTGATCTGATATATGATTCGTACGGGGCAGACAAAATTCCAGCCACAGGCCTAGCATGTGACATCCGATACTAGATCGCGATACGAAAAATGCAATACTGCATTTACTACGCCTGACAAAGATTACATATTCCTTAAAAGAATATTCCTTAAAAGAATACATAGTAACAACATAATAAAAAAATGTTCAGTTCAAAATTATAAATATCCATAACAAAATTGTTATTAACATAATCCAATCTAAATGAAAAATCTAAAGGTATATCAGACTTGGAAATTCAAAATATTGTCTTCATTATCAGATACACAGCTTCTGAAGCCTTCCATTCCATAGTCAATGTTAGATTATTAATGTTAGATTATTAATATGGTAGTTGTGTATTTAATATGGTAGTTGTATAATGCCTATATAAATGTCTCTCATTGTAATTCCAAATTCAAGCAAATGTTAATACACATTTTCTTCACAAATTCTCACATAGTATCAGATGCCAGAGTTCCGATCTCTTGATATGTCTTTGTCCCGGACTCCAAACAGGTCTTATCTCCTTGTCCATGTTTCCAAACAGGTCTTATCTCATTATTCGTGTTTTCAAACATGTCTTATCTCCTTGTCCCTGTCTCCAAACAGGTTTTATTTCTTGTCTTTGTCTCTAAACATGTCTTATCTCCTTGTTTCTGTCTCCAAACAGGTGTATTTATGCTCTGATGATCAAATAGTCGATATTTCATCAAGTCTTTTCTTTCTAGCTGTTACACAACTCTCATTTTCAAACTCAATATGGTTTCCTCACTACCATCTTGAGTTTGAGGGGGATGTTAGATTATTAATATGGTAGTTGTGTAGTTGTGTATTTAATATAGTAGTTGATGTGTATTTATATGGTAGTTATATGATACATATATTAAAATTTTTCATTGTAATTCTAAATTCAAGTAAATATTAATATATATTTTCTTCATAAATTCTCAAAGCTCGAAATCAGCTCCAAATCCAATAGCCTAGACAGCCATCCACAATATCTACATTAAATTTTAGTGTGAAACAATTGAACAGGTAACTAAAGTCTACTAGTCCTAACTCTACAATACCTATAAGTACCAAAATGTAATAACTAACTAGTTAGAGTAGCGAGATCATTACCAAAAATCTTCATGCTGAAACACCACTCTTGTCCGTTATTTTTCTTTTTACGAAGTTCTACATGAAAAACAAATAACAAATTGAGTCAATATTGTGTCAGTTACTTTAAAGTTAATAGAAATTAAAAAAAAATATATATATATATATATATTATATAACACACACACTTGATGCTAGTCTATCCAAAAAAAACGTTTCTTCTTCTTCAATTAACTTTTTAAGATTTGTGTCGCATCCATGAAAAGCTTAGATCGTAATCAATTTTGAGTTTGTATAAACGCTTCAACGTGTCAGAAGTTAAAAACTCTTGTATTCATCTACAATACCCTCCAATACTAAAGGCGGACTCAGATGCAATTATAGATACTGGAATTGCGAAGACATCTCTTACCATAAGTGTCAAAATTGGATATTTAGAACTATTCACCTTCCACCACCATTTAAAATATCAAATTAACTGCTGGATATTCAATCGACTCCTTCAAGTAAATAACTAACTCATTTGATAAATACATATTATTTACAATATCAGCAACCACTTAATGTATTGAGAGAAAGGGTCATCAAACTCATCCTCTTCAAGCCCATCCAAATCCATAAGTCCACTAACACTTCCACTCCACTCCACTGGCTTGGCTTCCACTTCTACTTCCATTCGTACTTGGAATTAAGTGGCATCATAGAAAGTTTTTAAAAACCTAATCATCTTGTCAGTGACCACTAAGACTACTAGTCCCATCCAGTAGTTTTACATTCGTATTCATATTATTGTCCATAATAATTATGTTAGGTTGATTCGAGAGCAACCTAAAACTCTCCTGAAAAGATTGGTAGAATTGCTAAAAGTTTCTTATTATCTCATAGTCCCTTGATTACAATTATATAGTCAACATCTGTGACTTGGCACGTGAGCTGCACTTGTAACCACCAATCACGTGCCTTGTAACAAACAGCAACTAATTCTGTAACAAACATCACTAATTACACAACTAATTCTGTAACAATCCCCAACTAATTGTATTTACACAAAATCATCAAATCTTCTAGGCTTAACCATCCTCCTTTGAGGTCTCTTGCATTTGTTCTGCTGAGTTAGAGTCTCCCTGCTGTTAACATTGCTAACATTGCTGCCCTCCTGAAAAATGACCTTGTCCTCAAGGTCGAATGTAGGATAAGAAGCCTTAAATGAGTCCAGATCTTCCCACGTAGCATCCTCCTGAGGTAAGTGAGCCCATTGAACTAGGATTTGGGGCACGTGGAGAGTCCCGTGTTGGCGTTGCCGAGTGCCGAGAATGGAGAGTGGTGTCAAAAGGAAGCCATCCTGTAAATCAGGTAACTGAGTAACTGAGGACTCCTGAACTGGACTTCCAGACTTATAGGCCTTGAGCTGGGATATGTGGAACACAGGATGAACCTTAGAGGAAGTAGGAAGCTGAAGTTTATAGGCCACGACACCAATTCTTTGGAGGATTTGATATGGACCAAAGTAACGCATGCTGAGCTTATTAGAGATCCTCGTTGCTAGGGACTGTTGACGATACGGCTGCAACTTTACCCATACCCAATCCCCAACAGCAAATTGTTTATCCACCCTATGTTTGTTAGCCTGCTGTTGCATTCGAGCTTGAGCCCGCTGCAGATTAGTCTTAAGCTGAGCCAATATGGTATCCCGTTCAAGCAAATCATGGTCCAAAGCTGCAAGGGACGAAGTGCCTCTGATATACATGGGAATGGAAGGAGGGGGTCTGCCATACACCACCTGGAAGGGAGTCACACCAGTACTAACATGATAAGATGTGTTATACCAAAACTCTGCCCAAGGTAAAAAGATGGTCCATTTACGGGGACATTCTGAAACATAGCACCTCAAGTACTGCTCTATACACCTATTAACCACCTCAGTTTGACCGTCAGTTTGAGGATGATAGGCAGTGCTGGTAGCTAGAGTGGTTCCTGCCGATGCAAACAAGGTCTTCCAAAACTTACTCAAAAATATAGGGTCACGATCTGAGACAATGGACTTGGGAAAGCCGTGTAGCTTGCAGACCAGTTGCACAAAAAGCAAGGATGTTTGAGTGGCATTAAAGTGTGTAGGCAATGCCCCTAGATGAATGTACTTACTAAGTCTGTCGACGACCACCAAAATGGCTGTAAATCCCTTTGATATTGGTAATCCCGTGATGAAGTCCATCGAAATGTCCTCCCATGGCTGGTCTGGAATCGGCAAAGGCTGTAAAAGGCCTTGGGGGCTGGTGGTCTGATACTTCGCTTGTTGACAGATTGAACAACCCTCAATGAAATTCTGAATGTCTTTACGCATGCCTTTCCAAAAGAAACTAGCTTGGATTCTTTTAATTGTCTTATAGAAACCACTGTGCCCCCCAATTGAGGAAGCATGCAGTTCAGACAAGATTTGTTGCTTTAAGGCAGAGGAAGCACTAAGAAACAATTTACCCTTGTAATGCAGTAAGCCATTGATTATCTTATAGCCAGGAAATTCTTCAGGGTGAGCACAGATTTGTGTAATCAACTGCTGAACATCTGACAAGGAGGTAGTTTCTCGTCTGAGTTCATCTAGGAAGCCAAAAACAGGAACCGTAAGGGCTAGTAACTGGGGAATTCTGGACATCGCATCAGCTACTAGATTTTCTTTACCAGCTTTGTATTGTATCTCATAATCAAAGCCTAAGAGTTTTGGGAGATATTGTTGCTGTTCAGGTGTTTGAATAACCTGTTCCATGAGGCCCTTCAAACTCTTATGATCGGTTCTGATAATAAAATGCCCGCCCAACAAATACTGTCTCCATTTGTTGACAGACTCTACAATTGCTACCAATTCCCTGACATAGGTGGAAGCTTTTTGCAGCTTACTATTGAGTTTTTTTTACTGAAAAAGGCAATAGGATGTTGTTGCTGCATAAGTACAGCCCCAATGCCCTCACTGCTGGCATCTGTCTCCACCACAAAAGTCTTATTGAAGTCTGGTAATGATAGCACAGGTGTAGAAGCCATAGCTTTTTTTAAGGTGTCAAAAGCTGCTTCTGCTCCTGAATTCCAATTGAAAAAATCCCTCTTCAACATATCAGTAAGTGGTGCCGCTATTACTGCATAATTCTTCACAAATCGCCTATAGTATCCAGTTAAGCCAAGAAAGGCTCTTAACTGTTTAACAGTAGTAGGTATAGGGTATTGAAGCATAGCGTTTATCTTGGAGAAGTCTGGTTCCAGTCCTTGTTTCGATATCCAATGACCCAGATATTGAATCTTTCTCTGACCAAACAAGCATTTACTGGACTTAGCAACGAAAGAGTTAGCTGACAAACATTTTAAAGCAACTCTTAGGTGACTCAAATGCAGTTCCCAAGTAGGACTATAAACCAATATGTCATCAAAGAAAACTATCACAAACTTCCTAAGGTAAGGCTTGAAGATCATGTTCATATTAGCTTGGAACGTAGATGGGGCATTACTCAAACCAAACGGCATTACCAAAAACTCATAATGACCTTCATGAGTCCTGAAAGCTGTTTTGGCCACGTCTTCAACTGCTACTCTGATCTGGTGATAGCCTGCCCTTAAGTCTAGTTTAGAGAATATAGTAGCCCCATGCAATTCATCTATTAACTCATCCACAGTGGGAATGGGGAATTTATCCTTGACAGTAACTGCATTCAATGCTCTATAATCCACACAAAACCTCCACGATCCATCTTTCTTTTTTACCAACAGTACAGGCGATGAAAATGGACTGATACTTGGCTGTATAATTCCTTCTTCTAACATCTCCTTAATCAGTCGTTCAATCTCTTCCTTCTGAAAATGTGGGTATCTATAGGGTCGTACATTTACTGGTTGTGTGTCTGGCAATAGATGTATGTGGTGATCTAAAGTTCTAGTAGGAGGCAGGTTCTTGGGAGACTCAAACACTTCTGTAAACTCCTCCAGTAGACTTTGTATTCGGCTATCCACTTCTATACTCTCAGTTTCCTCCGTCATAAGTTGCAAGTGACAACAAGACGCTATCGATTGTGTTGCTGTCATTCGTTTCAGCTGTGGTAGGGAAATGGAGTCCTTGTTAATTCTATTATTCCCCTGTAAAGTAACTGTTTTTCCTTCCCAAGAGAACCTCATCAGCAGCCTCTTGTAATCCATAACTACTGGACCCAGTACTTCCAACCACTGCACTCCCAATACCAACTCGGATCCCTGGATAGGCAATACAAAAAAATCCACCAAAAATAGTTGGCTCTGAATCTCTATTGGTACAGAAAGACACATGCTCTCACACCTTAAGGTTTCGCCATTTCCAATCATGACCTCAAAAGGGCTTGAAGCCACAGCCTCTAAACCCAAGTACGTCAACACCCTTTGCTGGATAAAATTGTGTGTGCTCCCACTGTCAATCAAGATCTGTACTGCCTTTCCTTTTATTGATCCCGCTAACTTTAAAGTTTTTGGAAAAGGGTAACCTGAAAGGGCATGGAAACTGATTTCTGGTTTTTGTTGGATTAACTCACTCTCATTCCAGACTGTTGATCTATTTTCCCTTTCTTTATCCTCCTCTTCATGCTCATTATTTTCAGGAACAATCATCAACAACATCTTAGCCTTACATTTATGCCCTGGGTGAAATTTCTCATCACAATTATAACACAATCCCTTTTTCCCTCCTACCTTGCATCTCAGCAGGGGTTAATCTCTTAACAGTCCAGCCACTACCTGAAGCATTACTCCCCTTAGGTTCTGTAACAGAGGGTATGTTGGTCGAATTCATTAGGCTATTTTGATAGGTAATCTTTGACCCTTTGTAAGGGTTCCTCCACTCCCTTAACTTTTCCTCCTGTAATAAGGCTAAGTCCATGGCCTCAATGATTCTAACAGGTCTTAAGGCGATTACCTCCCTTCTTATATCAGTTTTCAGTCCATATATGAAACAATTGAGTAAAGAACTAGCTGATAAACCATTCACCTTGTTAGATAATGCCTCGAACTCCTTCATGTAATTCTTGACCGTCGTCGTTTGAGTCAACTTGAATAGAGATCCCTCATGATTCTCGAACACCGATTCCCAAAACCTTGTAGTCACTGCCTCCAAAAATGCCCTCCATGACCTCAGCTGTCCATTCTTTCTCATCCATGCATACCAAGACAGGGCTTCGCCTTCCCAATGATAGACCGCCACTGAAATCCTCTGCTCATCTGGAGTTGGGTAGGTGTCGAAGAAGTGTTCAATTTTAAGCATCCACCCCGCAACATCATGGCCATCAAATCTTGGAACTTCTAATCAAAAATTCTTGAACCTCATCGCTCCTGCACTTCCCTCTGTGTCGTTATTGACTGGATCTGGTGGGTGCTGAGCTCCTCCGCCACCGTTTCCTAACTGCGTTGCCAGATTCCGCATCATTATTTGCATTTCTTGAACAGCCGCCGCTGTTTCCGCAACTTTGTGAGCCGTTTTGGCAGCTTTTAGGGCTTGGTCTTCCAACTGTTGCTGTAACCCTGTAATCTGTATTGAAGATTCACCTTGGCCATTGCTTCTTCCCATGGCCGCAACTCTCAATGAAAGCACCAATGTTAGGTTGATTCGAGAGCAACCTAAAACTCTCCTGAAAAGATTGGGAAAAATTGCTAAAAGTTTCTTATTGTCTCATAGTCACTTGATTACAATTATATAGGCAACATCTGTGACTTGGCACGTGAGCTGCACTTGTAACCACCAATCACGTGCCTTGTAACAAACAGCAACTAATTCTGTAACAAACATCACTAATTACACAGCTAATTCTGTAACAATCCTCAACTAATTGTATTTACACAAAATCATCAAATCTTCTAGGCTTAACCATCCTCCTTTGAGGTCTCTTGCATGTGTTCTGCTGAGTCAGAGTCTCCCTGCTGTTAACATTGCTAACAAATTGCACTTGCATTTATCTCTTTTATCTTCCAATCTATTGAAATGCTTCCACACAAATGGCCTCGGAGGCATTAGTTTTCTTTGAGCCGATGGCCTCTTCCTCTTTGATACGTGTGTGACTTCGATTGGTTCAACAATTTCATCTTCATTATCCTCTACAATATCGAATTCCATGTCACGAACTCTTGAAGAAATGATTTCAGACATCTGAAATCATAAATAAAATATTTATCAGTTTTATTAAAAAGAATTATATGATAAAATATTAGAATTTTGCGTGTGTGTATATATATATCAATAAATAAATTGCAAACAAGTTTATATAATTATCTAGCAGCACAAAAATTATATGGATCACCATTGCACTATTCAAATATTTGTTTTTATTATGAAAACGATCTCAAAGATTACGATTATATTATCGCAATGTTATTTTTATATTATTAGTATTATTTTATTTTTATTTTAAATTTGATATATTATATATATAAAGGTTCTATCATTGTCAATACAATAAAGTGAATTTAATAATTCCTTTTATATCAAACATGATATCAGATATTAGATTATGATTTTTCTAATTTTATTCTCTCTACTCATGGAAATTACGGCTACCACGTGCCATCTTGTCTCTGGCGCACATAACCACAACTTAATCCCAACTTTACCTCCTTCCAAAATCATCAAATGAAAACAATTGAAGTCCAAACCATCCATCTATTTTTTGCTGCATTTCCTTAATTTCGGGCTTCTAGAGAAACCACCATCAGCTACACCAACTTCACCGGCCACTTGGAAACCTATTGTCTGCTTTGGTCTTCTTGTCAAAGGAACGAGTAAGAGGAAACGACTTAGATTCGAATGTTGTCATGTTCTAAAATGAGGTCAGTGACTTTTAGGTAAGTAACACAAATAAAATAAAATTCAAAATCAATCAAATGGTCAAAAAGTGATATTGAATTCAAAAATATGCCCATAAAAAAAAATAATAAAGATCATGTATTAAATATTAAAAATTCCAAGTTACTCCGAGTCGTACCTGGATGTGGTACGCAAACCACGCACTCAGTAGAGATTAAATAACTGATCACCTTAATTGGTTTTACAAAAATCCTGCAGAGTTAGTATAATATAATAATATATATATCCAAATAAACAATGTCGATGATGTGTGTTTATGAGAAGATCCTCACAATTGGTACACACACGTGTGTGTATGTGTATGCATGCATTATTAATATAATGAATCATTTTTAATAAAATCATGTGAATGAAATGCGACATAGGGCTGCATAAACAAGTGTCACAACAGGACTACATAAACAAGAGCCACAGTGAGGCAACAATAAACAAGTGCTACAACGGGGCAACAATAACAAACCCTACGTCATCATTATCCAAATAGCTTTATTCGAGGTCGTGTAATAATTGCCACTGCAGGGAAATTGATGTCTATAATGTGTGCCACAACTAGACACCACACAAGCAAATGCCACAACAAGGCAATATAATATCCATGATATGCGTCACAACATGGCTCCACATATACAAATTTTAAATATATCCAATTTTAATTTTCACTAACAATCCAGGTATGTTCCATTTTAAATTTGTATTATCATGCAGTTATTTATAAAAACCAAACAAATAATCTCATAATGGTCTCGTCATGCTACTCGACGCACCACCTTACATTCTATAAAAATATGGCTAATATTAAAATATATTTTATATGGACAACATCATGATATAAATAAATAAATTAAAACTGTAATTAAGGTGTGAATTGAATATCTGTGTCAACCCAACGTTTGAAATGCAAAACGATCTCACTACAATGCTCAACGCGTCTAATTTATTCCATTGATTACACTGCTACAAAACTCTCCTCTGGTACACCGGCACGCCTTATGAGATATGTGGATCCCGCTGACCGGTGACAACCAAATGGCCACTCAAAAGTAATATCTTGAAACCTGAGCTGTAAACTATTCAATTAAATATCACATATAATTCTAATAAAAATTCAGCATGATTCTATTTAAAATACGGACTATCCATTTACAACACAATACCATAAAAATGCTCATCTGGGGCCTACATTATCCATCAATAATAACATTTCATATCCAACTCCATAATTCAATAATTAATACAAATAAATTACTCAAATCTTCAAATCATTATACATAAAAACTTAATAAAACTTAAATAGATGAAAATCAAAGTTCGAGTTCATTATTGTGTGGACTCATTTTACTCAACATACTAGAAGCCTCGGGATCAAGATCTACCAGAACACGATCACATATTCTAAACTATTCTGATGAGCGTGATATGAGTGTCATTCTGATCTGAGACTAGCTCAACACTTATCGAGGAACAGATGCTCACTTTAAGAATTGGACCTGGTACCTAGAGATGTTCAACAGTTAATATGTATACTAAATGCTCTCATCGATAAGAACAACAAGCTGATGCATTAAGTTTATCGATTTAATGGTCAGATTTTGATTTATGACTAAAAGTCCGAATTACCCCCCCCACTTTTATAAAGAAAGTGTTGCAAACGGTTTCAGATCAAGATGTGATCAGTGGGGTCGAAAAGGTCATAGCAAAAAAAAACACTTACTCTCTGGAGGTGTCGAAAATAGTACTGGTGTTAGCGACATGGTCGCGTGATTGATTTTGATGATGCAATATGAGTGAAGTCTTCAACGCACAATAATAAGACATTACAAAAAGACGTCGAAGCTCGACGGTGGTGAAGAGCGAAGAATGTGAAGACTGGCAGATATTGAAGAATTTATGTGAAGTCTTAGCTTATGACTCTAATTGTATTGTGAATTATTTATTCAAGTACCTAAGCTCATGGGAACATGTACATTCACTTAGATGCATTAGGTTCATGTACAAAATGCCTTAAAACCTTCATATCTGCATTTTTGGTACAGAGACCGGTATACCGGATCCTTACTGTGTCCCATACCGGTGAGATGCTCTATTTTGCACACTCATTGGAATCTGCACAGACCAAATCGGTAACCATACTGGTGAACCCTAGAGAATGCATAGCTACTGGAATCGGCACATACCAAACCAGTCTCCATACCAGTCACATAACGGTGAGCCTAACGACTAGTTCTTTACTGGAACCAGCATGACCTAAATCGATCATCATACCGGTTAACCCTACATAATGTACATCTACTAGAACAACACGTACCGAATCGGTCCTCATACCAGTGACCATATCGGCCTACATATATGTTTTATAATGGTAATATAGTCGTTGAGAGCCGTTACTATGCCACACCGGTATACCGATGTCTGGATATCAGCACACACGATCTCAGACAGTGAATTGGGGACTGCCTTGCATTTTATTATAAATTTGAGCCCTAATTCATTTTTCCTAGGTTAGAGAACTAGACAACCTTCATACATTCTACCAAGAAAAAACAAGTGTTTCAAGTTTCAAGAACTTTCATATTCATATACACTCACACATCAAGCTCACTTTTAATCTTTAGTAGTGAGCTTAGAACAATTGGGAAAGAAACTCACACTTAGAATCTTCATCATCTTTGGGAGTGCCCAAGGTGTTTACAAACTACTTATTCAAAAACACTTGTGGTTTGTGAAATCCCATCGTTTGGGTAATTATAAAGGTTGTTGAGTGAGCCTACAAACAAAACTCATACTTGAGGTTTTTGAGTGAATCTTTATCTAAAACTCAAAGTGTAAGAATTTGGAGTAAATTATTGGTTACGAGTGAGCCACAGAAACTCGTTGATAGTGGAAATCATCAAGCACGGCTTGGGGGAGTAGACGTAGACATTGTTGGCCGAACCACTATAACCCACAGTGTTATTTTCTCTATCTATTAGCTATTTACTTTTTGAAAGCTTTCATTTATTTACACGCTTATTAGTTAGAAACTTGCATATAAGTTATTTATTGAAATAGAGAAAATCAATTTAAGACTTAATTGGTAAAAGTAGTTAAAATCAACAAAGATTTTAAATTTCGTATTATTAGACAATAACCCAATTCACCCCCCTCTTGGGTATATAGAGTTTGTTTGTTGTTAGTGCTTGAAGGGAATTTTAGCTGGAAGGCGATGAACATAGCAGTTTACTCCATTTTTCTCTAGCAAGGCTTCGGTATCATTGGAAAGGCAACACCGAGGGTTACAAGGTGATCTAGCGCATGTCGACCAATGGATGACAATGACACGATAACAATACGAAACAATGACATTTTATGAGAAAATGAGATAAATTGATCCAAAATGAATGGGAGTGCCATTTTTATAGACATAAGGATGCCACATGACATCCATTGATTGGGCCACATGATGCCACATGTCACCTGTCGATTAGGCCACGTAGCGACACGGGTCAGTCCCTCATCAATGATCTGAGTCAGCCACTCGTTGGTGACATTTGTCAGCACCTCATTGGTGACACGTGTTGGTATCTCGATGACACATATCTTCCTCTCATTAGTGACACATGTTGTCCTCTCATTGGTGGCACATTTCGACTATTGGAAAAGATCATTGAGACTATGAAGTTTTAGAAAATTACGATTTAAGCTCAAATTTCAGAAATTATGTACTTAGTCTAAAAAAAATTTACAATGCAACCCCCGAAATTTTAAAATCTTTACAATTTAATCTAAAAATTTGAAAAGTCAAAGCTAATACCAAGACTACGTTTGATCAGGTATTTTTATGAAAATACCATGATACCCTTATAAAATCTTAGGGCTATTACAAATGCACCTTCTGACTCTCTAATTGAACACGAGCGCGTTATCTATGATTAATAAAAGACAAACAAGATATGGGTATATGGAAATGAGACATGAAACATAAATTAAAAATAATCTTCATTACTAAATGCATCAAGTCACTCAAAAAAATTAAAATTTTGGGGCTTTTTTTTTTCCCCCATTTTTTTATGGTATTATAAGTTTCCAACCATTTCAAGAGATCACTTTATATATTTTTTTATATTTAAACAGTCTCATAGCTTTTCGACCACTTTATGGGATCTCATATTTTTTTAGGCTTCGACTTCTCTTTGGGCCTTTACTCTCTTTTTGGGGTTCGGTTCTCTTTGAACTTCCATTTTCCTTTCGAGCTTTGGCACTCTTTCGGGTTTCGATTCTCTTCAACTTCAGCCCTTTCTTTGGGCTTTGTAGGTTAAAATTAATCATTTATCTCTAAATTTCGAAATGCAACCTTAAATTTGTTCTTTCGTCACGGCTTGAATTTAGGGGGGGTATTGAGGAAATAATATCTCCTTATTATGTAAACGATGTCCAAGATTACTATTCTAATTGTTGCAATATTATTTTACATTACTAGCATTATCTCTTTCCTATTTAGTTTGATACTCGCGAGATCCCTTTGTATATCTCCTATGAGATTTCATTTTTTTGTGGTATTTTAGATTTTTCAACTACTCAATCACTTTATTAGAGTACTAGTACTGTATCCTATGTGACCATTATCTCCATATGACTGAAGTAATACTCTCATCTTGACATCTCATCTAATACACTACGATTCTCAATAAACCCAATACAGGCGTACACAGAACATGTTAAAGCTCTAGACGATCAATATCAAAGTAAACTGATTGTCGTAAGTAATAGCGATGTAAGTCTTAGGTTAAAGATCACATACACCTACCCTGATTCGAATTCTCATAGATATATAGTCATACTACCAATAGGATTTTGAGTGGGTCTATCCAGAGTGAACTGTTCCCGGTCCAACGACTAACAGAACCTCTTATTACACTTGCATAAATATCCAATACCTAAATATATGAGAACTATGTCGTTAAGCTTCCATAATGCGCATAAGTATAATACTAGTCTATTCTGGCATTATCAATGTCCAGTCTCGATAATGCTATGAATAGGGATATTTAATGATTAAACCATTCGTGGATTAATACTGTCTCATATCTTATTAATATAATTTAATCATAAAGACTTGTATCATTATATATATATATATCCAAGTATCCAATTACAATAATCATAAAATAACAATTACCTTTGTCACATAGTTAATTTGTACAAAAACACAATGTCTTTTACAAATAGTGATGTTGTCATAATTGTCCAACAGCTACCCCCGCCTGACATGTATATTTCTATCATATAAGGAAATCTATTAAAGGTTATTTATCCTTAAGTGAGATCGTGATCTATTGAGTTTAAGGCTGAAACCGAAAATCTATTTTCCAAGTTCATTTTAAGTTTACCAAATCAATATTATTAATGGCCAATTAACAAGAAACATTAAACTTAAGACACAATAAATAAACTTTTATATTACCCAAGACACAAAATAACCACTTATAAAATGGTGATATTGGAATTCATCACAGCCCTAGATAAGGGGTTTAATTACCACACATATCTAGGAATATTAAAGACATAAATAAAGTAAATGATATAAAGTAAAGCTGGAAATTTAAAAAGATAAATTAATAATAAAAGAAAATATTGGGGTTAGAGGATCCACTTTTATTACTTTTAATTTAGATATTTCCCATATTATAATATATCAACTTTGTATGATATTATCAACCGATTATATAGGCGGTATCCTGATTAAGTCAGATTTATGATTAATTCCAATCGATCATAAAGACGGTATCTAATTTAGTCAAGTTAAAATTAATTTAATTAAGTCCAACCAACCATATAGGCGGTATCCCATTAAGTCAGGTTTAAAATAGTTATATATTATAACTAAGGGAGATTAATCTAAATATTAGTAATAAAAGTTTTACCTTTCACCCCAGTATAGGGGAGTTACCTCATTATACTGAAAAGTAAAATAAAGAAAGAACTATTGCATAAAGTAAAAAATTAAATACAAAAAGCTGTAAATAAACAAACAAGATACAATCTTCTTAGTATTCTTAAGGAAATCCCCAGAAGAAGGTATAAATTGGAATTCTAATTTCGGCCTCAATTTATAGGTAAATTTTTGGTCCACGCATCGCGATGCAAAACCTTTGCACGTCGCGATGCACAACAGATTGATGACATGTGTACGTGCTTTTCCTGAGATGATGACACGTGGCTATCGACATAATTATTTGCTCGGTGTCACGATGCGTGATGTTGTGTGTGTCGCGACGCTGATGTAAGTAATGTCGTGTAGTGTCGGCAGCATGGGATAATGACATGTATCTGGTATATGATAACAAGATTGCTGTGATGTTGACACGTGGCCAGTGCATGTTAGCAAGTGCATATGATAGAAAGTTTCTTTGATGTTGACACATGTCTGGCATATTTTAGCAGTCGCGACGCATAAGGGTTTCGCATCGTGACTCGTAATGATAATTTTGCCCTTTTTGTTTGTTTTTCGCTGTTTTAGCCCCGATTTGATTCCAGTGAGTCCTGAAACCTTATGTATCTATAAAATACACAAAACACATCAAAATATTCACAAAACTCAAGAAACTATACAAAATATTAAGTAAATGGGTGGAAAATAGTGATATTTATTTACTGCTTATCACCAGGCATCAGTTTTTTTTTGGATTTTAGCTCTCATTTCAGACTTTGGCTCCGGCTTTAGATTCTTTCGGATTTCGACTCTAACTCTCTAAGATAGAAGGAAATGATGAAGTGAAGCCACTAAAATTAAAAAAAAAATTAGTTAGTTTAACATACCATACCATCAGGAATGAAGAACGAGATACAAAAGAAAATAAAATATAGTGAAGAAAAAACAAGAGAGACCTCACAAATACCAAAACACATGCAACCACAAATTGAACATATAGAAAAATAACAAAATTATAAATCAAATATGCTCCAATGTACTTGCGTTTTTTTATTACCTCTTCAATAACGATCGAGACGACAACCGCAGTGACGTGAAGACAGCAAGAATAGGTAAAGTGTTGTGATAAAAACACACACAATAGAGGAGAAGTGAGAGAAAACTCTTCTTTTTTTCTCAAACAAAAGAATTAAAAATCTTAACAAAGCTTTAAAAAAACTCTCAACACTTTCTTTACTTTCTATCTCACTGATTTTGGGATGAGTTGCAAATGAGATTATGGCTCCTTTTATAGTTGCCAAAACGTGTGCTACAGTGTCATACGTTTTGGCAACACGTGTTGAGCTGGCTTCTTTGACACTATTTGCCAGCTTGAAATCATGCATGAAAGACAGAGGCACCAAAATTTGTATGTCTTACGTATGTAATTAGTAAACAAATCTCCCCCTAGGTGAAGATTTGCCCTAAAATCTGAGTCGACCATCAATCACCCAAACCAGATTCTCAAAGGATCCACCCCTAGCTGCATCTGTATGACTGCCTACGTACCCTGAGTTGGGATCAAGCCAATCGTAGTTCTATGTATCTCCATACTTTGACTATATGGAGAGTTTTGTTATCCCGGCTATGGCACGACAGATTTCAAGCTTCTCATTCGGTAAAATATTTATGAACATATCGGTACCATTATCGTCAGTGTGAATCTTTCTGAGTTCTAGCAGCTTTGAACTTATGATGTCCCGTATCCAGTGATACCTCACATGAAAAGTAGAATTTTTACCAAGGTAGATAACACTCTGGCTATCTCCATCCACAATAATTTCTTGCAAGTTTCTGTAACAGCAATGAATTCTACCTCTGTTGTAGAGAGTGCAACACATCTTTGCAACCTTGACTGCCATGCCACAGCTCCCTCTGAGATAGTAATTAGATACCCTGAAGTATACTTATAGGTATCCACATCATGTGTCATATCTGAATCGGTGTAGCCCATTAACACTGGATTGTTGCTTCCAAAACATAATATCATTTTGGATGTGCCTCGTAGATACCGCATTATCCATTTGACATTATTCAAGTGTTCTCTTCCTGGGTTTGACATAAACCGACTGACCAATCCAATTGCGTGTGCTAGGTCTGGCCTTGTGCACACTATGACATACATGAGACTTCCCAATACTGAGGTGTATGGAACCTGTTTCATTTCCTCCTTCTCTGTCTCAGTAGAGAGACTCTGTTGCGTAGTCAATCTAAAGTGAGTAGCAAGAGGAGTGCTAACCGTTTTAGCCTTGTCCATATAAAATCGCCGAACTACCTTCTCAATGTACTCCTCCTGTGACAAGTATAATTTCTTGGCTTTTCGATCACGACCGATCCGGATGCCAAAAATCTATTTTACTGGCTCCAAGTCTTTCATCTAGAAAGACTTACTTAATTGCTGCTTCAAATCATCAATCCTTGATTGATTCTAGCCAACTATCAGTATATCATCTACATACAGCAGTAAGATGATAAAATCATCGTCAGAAAATTTCTGAACGAAAACACAATGGTCTGAAGTAGTCTTCTTGTATCCCTACTCCCCCATAACTGACTCAAACTTCATGTACCACTGTCTCGGTGCCTGTTTCAAACCATAGAGATTTTTCTTGAGTCTGCACACATGGTCCTCTTTTCCTTTGACTCTAAAGCCTTCAGGTTGCTCTATATAAATTTCTTCTTCCAGCTCCCCATAAAAAAATACGGTCTTGAAATCTATATGCTCGATCTCCAAATCAAGACTTGCTGCTAAGCTGAGTACCACTCTGATGGATGACATCTTCACAATTGGATAGAAGATTTCATCAAAGTTAATGCCTTTCCTCTGATTGAATCCCTTGACAACTAGTCTGGCTTTGTATCGGGGTTGTGAAGTGTGTTCCTGTTGCTTCACTCTGTTCAACCATTTGTTCTTCAAAGCCCGTTTTCCTTTTTGCAATTTCACCAACTCAAAAGTGTGATTGTCATACAAAGATTTCATCTCATCTTGCATGGCTTCCTCCCATTTTTCTCTGTTCTATGTTTCCACATCCTCCTTGTAGCTCTCGGGTTCTCCCCCGTCAGTAAGCAACACATACTCATATGCAGAGTATTTCATTGAGGGTCACATTTCTCTGTCAGAACTTCTCTGTGGAACTGTTGGTGTAGCTTCTGGCACTGGTGGTTGATCAGGATTATTATCTCTGGGATCTTCAACACTTGTACCCTCCTAATTGGGAACCTCATCTTCAATATGTATTAGAACCGGTGTATGAGGTTCTGGATTCACATCAATATTTCTGTATTGCTGGGGCATTGTCTTTATCTTCTTTCTGATAGCTTATATGGTCTGATCTTCAATGAAGACAACATCTCAGCTTCTGAAAATCTTCTTCTCAATAGGATTATATAGCTTATAGCGGTAATCATCTAGACCATAGCCAATAAAGACACACTGTCACGTCTTCGCATCAAGTTTGAATCTCTCATCCTTTGGGATGTGTGCAAATATTTTGCACCCAAAGACATGTAAGTTTTCATATGACACTTCTTTTCCTGTCCAGACTTGATTAGGAACATTAACTTTTAGTGCAACTGCTGAGGACGTGTTCAAAACAAGTACGGTTGTGTTGAGTACCTCCCTCAAAATATCTTCGGTAGGTTGGCTTGTGAGAGCAAGCTTTTAACCCTTTTGCTCAAGGTTCTGTTCATCCTCTCAGCTAAGCCATTCGACTGAGGTGTCTTGGGAGGTTTCATTTAATTTCTGATTCCTTACATCTTGCAGTACTGATCAAACGGACCTCTGTATTCTCCACCATTGTCTGTTCTGATGTATTTCAATTTCTTATCGGTTTCTCTCTCTACCAGGGCATGAAACTTCTTGAACATTCTCAACACTTGATCTTTTATCTTCAAGGTGTATACCTATATCTTCCTTGAATGATCATCTATAAATGTCATAAAATAAAGTAACCCGCCAAGTATTTTTGTCTGCATCGGACCATATACATCTGAATATATGAGATCAAGTACCTCCAGTTTTCGTTGAGGCGGGAAGCTCTGGAAGGAAACCCTGTTCTGCTTTCCAGCCATGCAGTGTCCACACTTACACTTCTGTAAGTGTGAGTTCTTCAACCCCAGAAGAATATTCTTTCGGCGCAGTACTTCCATCCCCTTTTGACTCATATGACTGAGCATTTTATGTTATAGCTCGGCTACCCCATTATTATTGACTGTATTTATGCTACTATTATAAAGTTTAGTGTGCATCAAATACAATGTTGAATCTTTCTTACCTCGAGTTATCACCATTGATCATTTAGTGAGCTTCCAAGGGTCGTCACTAAAGGTATTGCAAAAACCTTCATCATTCAGCTTGTCTGTTGAGATCAGGTTTAACCAGATATCTGGGATGTGCTTGATTCCCTTCAACACTAGCCTTATTCCATTATCTGTTTCAAGGCAGATGTCTCTAATACCGACGATTTTGGATTGGCCGTCATTTCCTATCCTTACAAAACCGTAGTCCTCTAGAGTGTAAGATGAAAAGAAGTCTTTGCGTGATGTAGCGTGTATGGAGGCACCACTATCTATCACCCAACTAGTCTCGTGGCTGACAAGGTTCGCAAAATTTTCTTCATAGATAATGAAGAATTATTTGGAGGTTTTGTCAGTGGTGGCAGTAGCAACTCTTTCTTGATTTGAGTCATTATCCCTTCTGTTGCTATCTTTGGACTGATCGTTCTTCAATTTGTAGCAGTCCCTCTTTATATGGACTTTTTTTTTACAGTGGTAGCATTCTATATATTTTGTTCTTGATTTACCTCAGTTCTTGTCTGATCTACTTGGGCCTCGGCTTTTACTCCTCCCTAATCTATTAGTCTTCTCAGTCCTTAAAGCTTCTGAGGTTGAGGCTGATGTTGTCCATTGCATTCTCGTCCTCTTTTCTTCCTCAAAGATTCTCGTCTTTGCCATCTCTAGTGTGACTCTCCCATCTGTTGTTGAATTTATCACCTTAGATCTGAACATTTCCCAAGAATCTGGTAACGTATTTAGGAGTATTAATCCATTTACCTCATCGCCGAAGTCTATGTCCAATCCAAACAATTCTTTCATTGTGCCGAGGAAATAATTGATATGGTCCGCTACAGTTGTACCTTCGTCGTACTTCAACCCCATCATCTTCTTGATGTAGTATAGCTTGTTGTTTCAAGTCTTTGCTCAAAAAAGCTCCTCCAACTTTCTCTATAAGACACGTGTATTTGTATCTTCATTGACATGGTTCACGATACTATCGTCGATCCACTGATGAATAGTACAACATGTCTTCTGGTGAATATTATTCCACCTTTCTTCGGACATTGCTTCTGGTTTCTCCTCTAGAAATACCGATCCATCATAGTCCTTCACATATAGAAGGTCTTTCATTCTTCCTCTCAATGTGAAATAATTCGTGCTAGTCAACAAAATCATTTTTTCCGTTGCCCCCGTCCATCATAAAAATTCGAAGCAGAATTTCAAAAAACGGAGGTCACCATTGCGTCCGGAATGGTCGAAAATGATGGAAATGACATTTCGTTTGTCAAAATTCGACACAGGGACCAAAATATAAATTTTCAGAAATTACAAGGATCAAAGTATAATTTCCGAAAGTTCAGGGGCTAAAATATAATTTTAAGAAAGTATAGGAACCTTTTTAAAATTTATCAAAAATTTTACTGATGTGGTATTGTTTCTGACGTGGCAGACACGTGACGTTGACTGGATGACACGTGGCTGATGACATGGGTGATGATGTGGCAAGCTGACTGGACTGCTGACTGTGTCTGATCTACTGACGTGGCGCTAACTCAGCGTCTTCAAGCTTCAGCAGGCGCGTGAAGGACTCTCTGGAAGGCATGTGCGGTGATTTTGGACCTCCGTTCAATCGCCGGAAAATACCACCGTGTTCGTCTCATCGTGAAAAAGCTGATGGTATGCTCAAAATCGATTTTTGACAATTTTCGTTGGAAAAGATTTTTCGAACCGAAGCGCTATTTTTGAGTTTCGGGATTTCTCTGTGGAACCTTAGCTCCTGATACCGCTTGTTGTGATAAAAACACACACAATAAAGGAGAAGTGAGAGAAAACTCTTTTTTTATTTCTCAAACAAAAGAATTACAGAGTTAAACAAAGCTTTACAAAAAATTCTCAACACTCTCTTTACTCTCTATCTCATTGATTTTGGGATGAATGAGATGCAAATGAGATTGGCTCCTTTTAGAGTTGCCAAAACGTGTGCTACAGTATCACACGTTTTGAGAACACGTTTTGAGAGCACGTTTTGAGATGGCTTTTTTGACACTCTTTGCCAGCTTAAAACCATGCATGAAAGACAAAGACTCCGAAAATTGCATGTCTTATGCATGCAATTAGTCAACATAAAGAACTGATAAAGAACTGATCTGGGAATGAAACTCTGAAAATTGGGAGAGAATAGGACTCGAAAATGAAACACTTTGGTTAAAAAAAAAAAGAAAGTGAAAGACTTGGGTTAACGGTTTTATTTTGAAATGGCCATTTGGACTTTTATATTGTTTAATTTTTTTTTAATGTGTTGCCCGTTCGGGTTTTGATTTGGGTTCAGATTTAACCCGAATCGAACAGTAATCCGAATAGGTTATACATCTGAAATTATTTGACTTAAATATTAAAAATCAAACCGAACTTGAAATTTCATTTCAGTTTGGTTCAAACTGAATCAAATACTCACCCCGAACTTCAATAATAAAAATAAAAAAAAATTAGAAAAAAAAAAGAGGTATATGATATATTAATTTTTTTAAAAACTATTTGAATTATTATTATTATTATATTTTTGATAAGCTTAAAACTATTGATTGATTTCACATTTTGGTGTTTCAACTTATTTAGTAAACATAGTGTAAATCAGTTGTGAAGGAATTAATTATATTTTAATATATATATATATATATATATATATATATATATATATATTATTTAAAATTTTATTCCAGCATTATAATCATATCAAGGTTAAAGATTGAGTGAAACAAGCATAGATGCGATAAAATAAAGAAACACCAAACTAGCATACTGCAGGTGAGAATAAAGAAATTGTTGTGAGTTTGTTGGCGAAGCAGCATTCAAGGCATGCAGGTTTGGTGATGCTTTTATGAACAAGGGGTAGAATAGGTTTAAATATATTGCAAAACTTAATTTAAGATTAAACTTGGAGAATTTTAGAATATTAATATTATTTGTACAATTCATTAGGAACTTATCCTTATTAGGATTTTGTAATGGAGGAAATTACTTTTTAATAATTTTTTATTTTTATTTTTATTATCATAATCTTATTTTTATTTAAGACTAATAATATTCTTCTTATTAAGTGTATTGTTTTAGTTATGAAATTTCATATTGACTTTAAATAGATAAACATTAATTTTTTAATTAAACTTAGAGTATGATTGTATCCTGAGCCCGCCCCCTGCATAATCTTCCACCGTTGTCCAAGCCATTTAAAAAAAAAATTAAAAAAAAAAAAAAATCACAAAAGAATAATGCTAATTGTACTCCAACACTCCCTAGCACCGAATTTTTATTTTTGATACTAAAAATGGAAAAGTCAAAAATAAACATAGTTATTTTATCGAACACTAAAAGATAAAAATTCGGTGTTAAATGAGTGATAAGAGAATACAATTGCATTATTGATCACAAAATATACAGCACTCAAAAAGTCTCAAACCTTACCACTAAGTCATATAAATAAGGACATTGAGTTATTTTCCATAAGAGTAAAACTCTACACTAATTTCTTCTTTTCT